>JAQGBW010000274.1:0-50104 GCA_034698625.1 Julus scanicus | reverse complement strand
TCAAAAGAAGCCCATATAACACACATGATCAAACTCGATGGATTAAGATGCATTTTAACACAAATGGCAATCCAATTACGATTATTATGCTTGGCCAAGTTTACGTATTTAAATGAGATAGACGAAAGATCATCGATGGTAAACGAAGCATAAACGTGGTACAAAATTTGGAAAATAGTCATTTTTTCCACAAAAATGACGTGCCTTACAAAATTCAATTTCAAGGATATCATGCACCAATTAATAATAATCCATAACATTACAGACACACATTCAGACACATGCAGTTCTAGAATGAGGAACAGATTCCCACCTTCAATACCTCTAAAAGCCAACATCAGACAAGTTGTTCAAAACTTGTAGGAGCCACATCATCTTAATAAACATGTATGTGTATATGTAAAAGTATTTTCATTATATTGCACACTCAAAGCATGTAACTTCCGAGTGTCAGGCTAACGGATGTTTATCCTGTCCAGAAACGATGTTAATTGATCAACCTTATTGTAGATGGGGTCTAAGAGTTGTAGTTCGACTTGAAACTGGGGAGAAAAAAAGAAAAAAAAACGTCGATATGCACAACTGTTACAACGTCTAGAGTGCGTCCATGTGTGCGGCATTAGGTTGCGAATTTGGTGGGGATCAGCAGTGGAGCTGCTCAGACCAATTTGGCTCAAACTCAGTCGAGCACGATCTGGATCAATGGGCAAACGCGTGGAGCTAATACTTGGCAGCGGGTGGTATAGATCGCCTGCAATTTGCAACCCCACGTGGCTAAAGAGATTGCTAGAAACTACAAAGAAGCACGTACGAACAAAGTCTAGCATCACGCTGCACAGCACTTGACCAGTGTCCACGCATAGACCCAAATCACCTGGAAAATGCAGGTTATTGCGTTCGCCTAACAGATTAGGACCGCCATTTCTTCCTCAGTGGTTTCAGGACAAATATTGAGCCAATTTCAGGATGAACACCTCTTTGGTTTTTTCGCATGGTGAACGTCGACAATGTTCTCTAACCTCGGCTGTGAAATCCAAATTATTCCGCCATTTTTAGTTCCTCAAACACATCAGCACTGAAAGGGTGAACCTCAATGTTGAAATTATTTGTATTTTATAACACTGCTTTGATTAAATTGAACCTCGAATCAATGACGTAACATGAAGGGAACATGTATGAAAATACAGACTAGCCATTCTATAAATACATACTCCATACCAAAATAAAGAATCCTTATGCCGGGTCTCCACCAAGACGTACATGTACGTATAAACATATTTTTACAAACATATGCAAAAAAGTTTGCCCTCCAGGTTTGTTTCTGCCGCCATTTTGACATTTTTGAAATATATGTAAATATCAAAATTGTACAGCTATTAAAGACATTTAATAGGTGCACAATTTTGATGTTTACATATATTTACAAAATGGTGGCTGAAACAAACTTTTTTGCATTTGTATGTAAATACTTGGATATACGTACATGTACGTCTTGGTGGCGAGCCGGCTTTACACTATTCCTCCATCTCAAACAGTTTTTAGACAAGAATTGCCTGGAGATTATTACATCATCCATCAAGCCTGCTTCAACCATTTTTTAATCTGGTCGAAGTGGAGGTTCGATGACGTCACCAAAATACAATCGCAATGTGTGTGTTTAGGTATAGAAAAGGTCATCAAACCTATCCACAGTATCGTCGGTGGCTCAGGCAATATGATAAAGTCCCTTATTCCGGAGCGCTGTTTACCCAAGGGTTCCTCTTGTGTGGGTGCCCTTATCAGTTCGCCCGTGTCTATATTTACAGTTTAAGTAGAGTGTATAGGGAAGGGCTCTGTCTCTTCATTGAATAATGCATGTTGACGATAGCAGATGCGGCCCCAATATTGCATTCAGGGTGCACATCGCCATGCTGATGGATTCGCCATTCCGTTTTCAACTCTTGTTTATTTTGCTCGCTATTTTGCATAAAGGGAAACTTTTCCACGAAAATTCCTTATTTTGTTTACAAAGCTGCGAGGCTGCTGCATGGGAATGCAACGTATATGAAAACACGCCCATCCTCATCCCCCCCACATTCTAATTCCCCTAAAATAGAGGATGAGGTGGGGGAGGAGGGAGGAGGGGTGAAGCATTGCATTTTCTATCTTCCCTTAATGCCTCGCCACTATTTTCCTCTTCATTTCACCTAGGTATATCTCTTTTCATCTTCGTCTATGAACGGTTATATTACGAATTAAATCCCTCGTCAAATTCCCAAGACTATAGATGGATAAGGGGAAAAGGTGGGGGAGAAGGGCTGATGACGTCACCCGTCGCCCCCTGAACCTTTGTATCTCCTTGGCCCAAGTTAGGCTTATATCGAAACACTCGTGTTGAACATGACATCCATGTTGACACACCAACGTCGTTGCAACCATGGCCTTTAATTAAGTAATAACCCTGATGCAAAGCTATCATGTTTGCCTCTAAGCTCAATAATCTCTCGATAAAATGATTTCTTGCTTCTGCTTGTAGCGATCTAATGTTGATCATCCGAGGAAGAAAAAAAAAAAAAAAAAAAAAAGAAGAAATTTCACATTACGGTAATGCACTGGCGGTGGTAGCCGGAGCTCATCTGGGACATCCCGTGAATGATTATTTGGTAAAAATTAAAACGTGTGTTTGTCATAAGGGAAATGGAAACTTCGATTAGAAATAAAGCAATTACTAAGAGATGATTCGATAGCGTTGTACCATACACGAGCCTCATGGCGGAATGTTGAAAGATGGGCAAAAATCGATGGCAAAGTTTAAGAAGATTAAGAGGGAGCAGAGAAGAAAAAAAAGTAAAAAAAAAACCGAGGAAAAATAAACAAAAGTTAAACAAATATGAAAGAAAAGATATAAGGCAAACATGTACCGAGCATATCGAAAAGTAAAGATAAAAGCAAAATTTCGGAAAAGGAGCAAAGAGATCAGTTGTTTACACTGGAAGGAAGATGAAAGTTTCAAAGAAATTTAAAATATTCATTAAGGTTGATGCAAGTTCCTTGTACTAAACTTTATTAGGTTTGACTTTGTAACTAGATGAAAATGCCCCCCCCCCTTCATCCCCCCCCCAAAAAAAACAACATTTACAAACTTTAAAACGTATACAAATATTATACAGTAATACTTGAAATCTCCAGATTTCATGAGAAGTACACAAAGTATTGCGAAATCAAAAGATGTATGAGCTAGCCATAATGATTAGAAAAAGTATACAAATTTAAAAAACCTTTGATATTTCTCTAAATTTCACACTTTTACAACTTTCCAGAAAAATATTCGAAGAATACAATGACTAGTTGCATGCATTTACATGTAGTACATTAGTTCAGCCAAATACAATGACTAGTTGCATTAGTTCAGCCAAAAAAATGTCTGACTTCTGTGCGAACAAATTGCATAATTTTTCATTTTATCGATGAAAAGCATGACAAATAATAATTTCGGTGTGATGCCATTCAATATCAGTCGTAAATATTGCTAGCTGTCAAAGTTGAGCCTAATATCCCTTCGTGTAAACGCAATGCAGTGACAGTTTTAAACAGAAATGGATGATATGCCATGTCGCATTTTGCCGAAAATTAGATGGATCCCCACTTCCATGTGACAGTAGTCATTATCTAGTTATAATGTGCAAAACACGCATGTACTTCCCATGTAATAGCGATTCATATTATTGATGACAGGATACTCTTATATCTAAAATTCAAATGCATTGCTTTTCTAAAAAAACTCAAAATTTCCCCTCTTCCCATGATAAACACTATCATAATAGATGTACTATAGTCGTATAGTTTCGACGTTGTGCCAATTCACAAATATTCTGAAATTTTGCTTTTTAGTAAAATTTCGTCGAACTCGATATAAAGGAAAATGTATCCAAACAAAAAAGCACGAGTCTATTACATTAAAAACGAAAACTGGTAACGTATACAATATAAAAATCTATGAACCAGATTAATAAAGGTTTCATAAATCAGCGAACGCATCACAATTTTTAACATTTCTAAAACAAGGCGTGTGTAAAATTCCAAGCCAAACACTGGATAAATTAGGCCTGTATTTGAGTCCAGACAACTGAGACAAGGAACACTTAAAATCAATTTCGACGGGGATTTTATGATCAATTTTGGACTCCTAGCAGATGGCGCCGTTCACATTCACTTATAAATGCTATCCACAACAATAATCCTTAAGTAGTATTAGCTCACACATTCCCTAGTTGGATTCAGTGAACTGAACTGCTCAGATAATCTACCACACGAATTATCATAATTAAATTAAAAGATGAGGCTTAGCTGAGCGATGAGTTTTAAAAACGCAAACGCGTCCATCGCCTGCAAATTGATTTATGTTCACAAATTACTAAAAAAAAAAATAATTGAGAAAATTACTCATGCCGAAATTGCAACGATTTTATAGTGAAGATAAATATAAAAAATCCATCCTCTTATTAGGGCTTAACACAATAAAACAGGATGAGAATGCTGTTTAAATCACACAAAATCTTTAATCACGTTAATGACATTAAAAGTATTAATCCCCAGTGACAATACTAATAGTGAAATCCTAGTTTTTATAACGGTGACAGAATTTTTAAACAACACGCTTGAAACCATGGAAACTTACAATGGTAATGAGAACTAATACAGTTTAAAAAAACATATGTTATCGCATTGATTAAAATGGTAAAAGCATGTGGTTATAGTATATACATGTATACGCATATGTTCTTGGCAGTTTTTGACAATTTCAGTCACGCAAAGTAAATGAAAATTATTTATCATATAACGTTGACATGGAACTAACACAGTAGAAGGATTGAAATAAAAAATCCAACAGAACATGAAATGAAGCGCCATCTATGGCTAGAATTTAAATCATAAACCGATTCTCTCCTAGTAAAATTATCCTTCGATTATGCCACGTTTTGGATATTATTATTACCCTATCTGAGTTCCCTCCTTATGACGAGCCCAATATTACTAGTACAAAAATCCACAAAGTGCTCCTGAAGAGTCTGGCTTACAGAAATGAGTGGAGTTCTAGTCGAAGTAACAACAACGTATTCAAGAGCATCTCACATTGCAGATAATTAATTTTAAGAAATTTGATGCGAATGTCTGCATCCAACCCACTGATACAAACCAGAAATTTGCTTAGCGAGGTTCTGTTCGCTGTATGCATATCCGAGTATGTTTAATATATGAAATATTTAGAGAAAGCCAACATCCTTGATTATTTATTATTTCACGATGAAAGAATTTACATCGCTGAATTCAATTTTTATGAATATGCATACGCTAATAAATTAACGATGAAAACGATCCGCATTCAAGATGGTCTATGCTAAAGCATGAATAATGCGAAAACACGATCGAAATTACATTTTGATGGAGTTGGGAGTGGGAAATCAAGTAGTAATTTTGAGATCTTAGAAGAATGTTGGATCACAATGCATTATTTCCCAGCAATAATTTCTGTTAGACTGCACAAATTAATCCGTGGGTAAGACAAAATCTTAAGAAGAATCGATTTTTGCTCAAAGTCTAAAGGAGATTAATCATTCGATCAATAGGTTTAGTATTGACGGGTTGCGTCAAGCTAAGATTACTTTAATAGGCGATTTAATCGGCTTAAATCATCCAAAACAAAATGATGAAGCTGACCGAAACACAATGCAAATCGCCAATTACGACAACCTGAGTTTAATTCAACACATGGTGTCAATAAATGTCCAATCATTTGGTCAACATTAACAATTCATGCTTGTCTTAAGAACCACGACAGCCAAAAGAACAGCTTAACCGCCAAAACTCGAAATAATACAAGTGGAAACATAAACTTAAATGATTATAATATTTTTGTGAAATTTTGGTAAACCGTCTTTAGCAGGAATAACAATACACGCGTGGACAAATCTAATTCAGAAATGGCATTCCAACATTTTTTCTGGTACAAATTCTAAATCGAAAACATGAAGTGCCTTATAAAATATATTAACCAGAAGTTAACAGGTTGTGCAACATGAGTTTCAAATGAAATGAGCAGTCAGACAAGCAGCTCTCTACTTTTAATTAAAACTTTAATGAAACCCGGAAGGGCATTCGACGAAGACAAACAGTCTAAAATTCAGGCTAGAAATAAGTATATATATTACGGTACGTCATCGTAAGTGGCATATCGGTGTATTATATGATGGGATGAAATATAATACATATGATATAGCCGCGAGGGCTGAACGGGTCAAATAATCAGTGACAGTTATAAGACAATCACCATGGCAACTAACTATGGTAACAAGAGTTGCATGGATAGAGATTTACCCAAGGGAGGAATTGATAGTGGTTTCATATAAATACCCTCCAACTACAATATACCCCATCGTACGTAGCAGATAAAAAATTCCTACTTAATGGCATATAGTATATTATAAACCGTTTATAAACAAGATAGTTGTAAGAGATCGAATCCCCCAAATTGGCTAAATCGTAAAGATGCCAATTTTAATCCAGCTTAGTATTATTTTGCTTGAAGGTGGTATATGTCCAAAGCCAATTAAATACAAGATTTAAACGAAAACTAATGGCTACCACAGCAAGTTCTTGGATAGTTACCAGTTACCAGAGGCTACATGTAGTCAACAGTACCAACTTATTCTAGATGATAGGAAATCAAAACTCAGGAAGAGTTGGTTCTCATATATATATTCTACAATGCCAATACGAGACTGCTTTGTATGTTTTGTGAAACTCAGAATCAGCTAGTAAACATGCCAAAGGCTTTAAAACTTTCCTAATTTCGGAACTTACACAAATTAATGAAAATGTTAACCACGCAAGGAGAGTAGACATTGCCATTATGATACTCGTATAATTAGTAGTGTGGATCAGGATGGAAAGTATAGTGTACAAAACAAACATTAAGTAAGGTGCAAAATTACGATAAATTTAAATTAGCCCAACCAACCCTTTACCGAAATGAATGTTTTATAATTTTTGTCAAACGTATGAGCCGTGATGTATACCAAGAGATTATTTACTTATTACAAACGGCGGTATAATTAATATTGATTACGACATTAATCATTGCTAGATGGTATATTCCCATTTGTTTGGAGCAGATGAGTAATTTTTCAGCTCGCAATGAAATAAAATGTATGAATAAAAAAAACCATAAACGTTCTTCGTTCTATACGCGATAACAAATTGAGGACACAGCTGGCAAATATTGGGAGAATTTCCCAGGATGATTTCCCAGCTTTTCTTTCTATTAAAAATACGGATACAGAAGGCTGTTGAAAGGAGTTTTTATTTGCCCGAGGCTATTACAGCCTTTCAACCAAATGTACGGTTCAATATTTTTCCAAAGTATTAAAAAACAAAAGGCATAAATCCACGTCGAAAATCAGGAGAGTTTCCTCGCAAAAAAGATACCGGAATTTAATAACGCAAACCTCGGTTCAAAAAAGCGCAGCTCCATACCATCTATACCGTAGTGGAAATATCAATAAAGATTGAACGGGAAAACTCAACAAAACAACAAACATCAAAATTTTCAAATGCTCGTATCAAAATAAAAATTAAACTAGGCCTTCATTTATATGAGTTTATGTTTGAGAAAAATTGGACATTCGTAAAGCTTCAAGTAAAGTGCACATTTTATACAGACTATGATAATTCCATCACCCAAATAAGCACAATAATAACGAAAGTGGGTAGATTTTTTTAAAAAAACACGTTTTTTGTCAAAAACGCATATTTTGTTCTGCTAACAAACACGAAACATCGTGGTAGTCTCTCTATATATTTCAGGAAACTGGCTATATTTCAAACAATTGCGTGATATATTGCATTATAAGAGATGGGAAATGGTTTCGAATAGCCACAAAGAAGGGAAAACCCCACACATCATGAGTATATGGCCCTTAATCTAAAGTTAGCACGCTGGACATTTTCATATCATCCCCGTAATGCATACGCGACCAACAAATTGCCACTATAAATTACCATAATCTGTGGTGGCCATCGATTGGTCATTACGTTGGACGTTCATATCTGATGCCAAATTAAAATGAAAACAGATAGCAGAAGAGACACGAAACGGCTGCATATAAAAGCCGTTGTCGTGGCATTGCATTAAGGGCGAGTTACACTAACTCCGATTGGGGGTAATTTTCGTTTAAATGAGTCTTGATTGACGTTTATCATTGCATTCAAGAGAAAACACTATATGTTATCGCTTGAAAACCCTTGAGTACGTTTAATTCCACCTAAATACTTGGTTAACATGCAAAAGCTGTACATATCTCACTAAACATCAAATATCCAAATATTTGGATTACTATATTATTGTGTTCATCAAAATATGGCTACGTTCATTTCAGATGCACATCTAGATAAATTTACTTAAAATAAAGGTTTTTTATATTTTGTCTTATATTGTTTCTCTCCAGATGCTATGTACCGCCCTGTAAAATTTGATAGACAGTCCTTAAAACGGTTTACAAAAGAATATCACTATTTATAGAAATCCTGTAATGAAAACAATCGATGACCGTTTTTGATCAAACTATGACCAACGTGAACTCATCGCCCAAAAATGACTTACTAATAAAATATTCAGACGTAAACCTATAAATAATATCATAGAAAAAAATGGTTTTAAACGGAAAATCGATTCGAGCTATAAAAAATAAATGTTTTACTGGAAACATTTTTTTACAGGTTTTTCCAATTGTTTTGGGTTTTTTTTAAAGAAAATATGAAAGTATTAATCATAACAGTCCTCAAAATTTCATTACAATGTTGGCATTCATGTTAAGAATGCCTATATACACCAATGTAGTTTTTGAAACATTAATGGTAAGTTAAATAAGAGGTAATTTTTTGAAAATTCCCAATTTGGAGTTTCATAAACCGAAATACGTCATCGGTAACTTTTAAGCAGTCGTTTCTAGCTTGCTTGCATTTATATTTTCCACTGAACAAATTTGATTAATCATCGAGACATTGTAATTCCCGCGAAATCCCATCTAGGCAATCCCTAATTCCCGTTTTCTTTGATTCCGAAAAAGCGAGGTTTTATGGGGCGCCTAGCTGACAACCTAGTCGTTCGGGTCTTGGGTAATACACTTTGAAACGGTTCTTTCCCGACTCTAATTGACAGTTAATTTATTTTAAATGGACCGTGCCAAAGCCAAAAGGGCCATTTGCGCATTTTTCGGGCCTACCTTGTCGAATCAATGTAGTGTAAGAAACGCGCAATTTCTGTTTGCAGTTTTTCAGACCTTGTGGCCTAACGTCTTATAATTTAAAACGACGAGGGAGGCGCTGCTACTAACAACAGGCAAGAGAAAATCAATGAGAAACGAACAAGATTTTTATGGTTTCTAAAGCTTTAAAGTATTGTCCAGGATTTGGAGGCGAGACTCTGGGATTAGCTCAGTTTGGGCTACGGACCTAGACCCCGAATCTACCATTGGGCCGTGCTAGAACACGGTAATCATAATGGCCATTCTGATGGTCATGAAAACCAACCTAAAAGCTGTTTTTCCTATAGCTTCCCGAGGAAAGTTGCTTTTATTTGGACATAAAATCCGTGCGCTGTTGTTAGGCGGCTTAAGTTGGTATATATATATATATATATATATATATATATACAGTCACCCTTGCGTTCTACAGCCTCCTGTCCCTTCCTATATGTGATACTATCTTTTACATTTCTGTAACCCAAGAAACAATAAATAATTAAGTGCCCTCTTCATGCTACATGGTGTGAAATACTCCAGGTAATTACGAAAAAAAATATATACATAAATAAGCAACAGCAGTAAATTTTTTAAAAAAATATTTCAATTTAAATTACAAAAAGAATATTTCAATTGAGATTACAAAAAATATTTCAATTTAAATTAAGAAAAATATTTAAATTTAAATTACAAAAAAATATTTAAATTTAAATTACAAAAAAATATTTAAATTTAAATTATAGGCATAGTTCGAGAAAAGTGAACATTTAAGTTGGCATGTGTAAAGATTCTGTTGCAGGTTGACAATACCAAACTATGTGGTATTGTTAGTCTCAATCTATGTAATCATTGTTAATATGAAAGTACATTGTAAACAACGTTATTTGCTATTAAGCATGCATGAATCGTATTTTTGCACCCCAAAATCAGGACATAAACAACACCGACGAATAATTACGCGTAAAACTTATGTATGCAAATGTTAATTTCATTTAAACTAAAAAAACACAAATTTATGCAATTTTTATTCTCCATACTTTGATATTCCAATTGTTAAAACGTTTCATAATTCACAGCTCTTATCACTAATCTCATTCAAATTGTAGTTACAACCGTTTCCGTGACGGATATTTCCAGCAATTCGCATAATCCCGGTTTTATGTCTACGGGAAATGAACTGGAAATGACGTCAGATTTTCAACGAAATCCCGAACATATATATTAGCGCTTTTAATAAAAGAGTCCGTGATTTAATGGAGTAGAGGGTAAATTGTAATTTCTCTTCATCTGCCCACATTCAGCAAACTGCTATACGATCTCTTAATTTCTGTTTCTATAATCACGAATTAACCTCATTACGTCACAGTTTAATATGACTTTGCTATTACCGCGTTCGTACATAAATCTGAATTACAGATGTCAAAGTTATTCAATTTATGTGATGGCGAATCTATCATTTAGTCCTTGTTTCGAATGCATTTCTGTAAAGGCTAATTAGGGGAAAGTCGGCACTCGAGTTTCGGCAATTAATCCCAATTAAACCGCTTTTAAGGCGGGTGATTGTTTTCCAAGAAGGACCTAAACCAACCACCATCTTAAAACTGCGCTACATTCTGCTAACGAATGAGAAACATTAGAAACGTTTTCGAACTGTCTTATCTTGCTTAATAAAAAATACACAATTTGATATACAAGTACATATTCAGTTGAGAATCAATATTTAAGAAATCCTACTATCGTCTTCTGCCCCCGTTAAATTTCAACGGTATAATGATGATACGCCACTTAACTCCTCCTTGCGCAACGGCAATTTAATTCGCTTTGATACATGATCTTCAGAGCACTATATTCAATTAAGGTTCTACTAATGATAATCCATTAAATTTAATATAATTTCGGGAGACGTACTTGGCTGTGACAGTCATATTTATATTTAATTATGATTGGCTTCTTGTATAATAACCATGCAGCGATAAGAGAGAACTTCATCAACAAATGCACATAAAACGTCAGAATTACATAAAAAGCTATTTTTAGATGAGGTAATCCTTAAATTTTATATTAAATTTAAATTTAATCTCTTATTTCAATGGCAGATATAAACATCTGGAATTAAGGTGTTAATTTTTAAAAACTTCACCAAAATGCATAATAATATCTAAATCGCATGTACATCATTTTAAATATAGGAAAGTTGCTTTGAAGTTTTGCTATAATCAAACTCATCTAATACTATGAAAAAGTTACAAATGTATGCAGTTTTGTAGACATGGACGTTTTGAAGTTTTCAATTTATATATAGGAAACTCGCGATGGGTATTTCCAAAAAAAAAAAAAAAAATCCTCGCAAGGGTTAGGCTTGAAATTGTGGCGAGTTTTAATAAATATATTCATGGAATTGCAAATCTTTGAATGACACTGGCTATCGATACAAGATCCGATACAAATCCCCAAAGAAAATCCACGAACACGAACGTTTTGATCGAAAAAATGACGTCAACTATCGACTAGAATTCAGATGAACTTGCACAAAATGCTTTTTTCATACCAAAAAAGATGTTTGCAGATTCGCCACACATTTTGGTAAAAAAAACATACAAGGGAGACTAATTTTGATTTCTTGCATAGATAAAATATGTAATGGTGTGCCACGACAATTTTAAGCCTAGTTTAGTGTGCCGTTTAATGGCTGAGGTTGGATGACACTGGTCTAAAACAACATTTCGTGAATCAGAAACGTTTATCTATATACCGCTCAAGATCATTGTGAACTTCATGTAAAATTCATCAATCAGGAGAAGGAATAAAATCCAGAATACGACCCGCTTATTACATCAGCTTCAAGTGTTTTTGGTACGCAATCAAGCAACATCCAATTTGATCAGGTCCAGCGCTTACTTATTACAAATTGATTTTCGATAGATGTAATTAACCTCGAAACGAAGCTGTTTCCCAAGATAAATTTCGATGTTTTCGCTACATTTGCAACCCTCAAACGTTATTTCACATCTCCTTTCTTTTAGTAATATCTGGATTTCAATAGGCGTATTCAGAAATCGTTTAATGTCAAGTTTCACCTTAAGTGGTCATACAGGAATGATTAGTGACCACTAGCGAATTGAAGATGGTTTCATGAATGCCATCCACGTCCAAATAACACAAACACGATAGTAGATATCGTTGAAGATAGTCTTCATCATATAGAGAATAATGGATAGGTTAACATTTGGATGGTGCTTATAGTGGCGATTATATAATTCGTCAGCAATTTTTGTTTGTCCTTTCATGAAGAAATTTTAAGTTATAAAGTGCACAATAGAACAAAAAAAAAACAACGAAGGAATCTTCAGAAACTTATTAATATATAATACAGAATCCGTCAATAAGAATAACAATTATTACAATATTTACATTATTGATTTTATATTTAGATTAATCCCCAGTTACTGCTATTAAGTTTCTTAGTTTCAGTTGTATTTCGTTGAAATAAATGCGTGTATTTCTCGCTTAATTAAAATTCACGAGTGTCCTTTGGTCTATTGTGTAACACAAAGGTGCTTCTGCCAGACGTAGACAACGAACGATTTTTCGGCCTGTTTTATGCTTCTATTTTAATATGCGAAGCAATATATCTCGTACAATAAAAACAGCTGACTCGAATGTAATGATTATTAAAAGACGTAAGTACAGCCATTCGCGTCTCGTTCAACATTGGGGATGACTACAATGTTTTAATATCTCTTAGTTGAGATGCTTAATCTTTTCTATGACATGATGGTCTTTTTTTAAAATTGCATCTCCAGCGTTGAATGCCTTCGTTAACGTCGTTCTATTCGGCAATGAGTACATGTCTTCTAAAGATAATTTATATACATATTTGATCATGAATGTTACATCGAATGGACCTATAAAAATATAGATTCCGCTCCGGCTTAAATTGCTTTTCAGCATTGCATAATGAATGGAATAACAGCCGCAATTACTCATCAGAGGATGAAATAACCCTCCAACAACTCATAATCATTCAAATTAGCTGAAAATATACGCCATGCAATCCACTTCAAATTACTGCTTATGGACCAATAAAACGCGTTGTTTCAAGAGTTGAATATGCAAATACTAGTGCCTTGGAATAAGTACATCAGTTTACTTTTTTTATGAACGTAATTGTTTAATAAAAATACGCGAACCTTCCATAATAAGTATACTATATGCCAATACTCAAATATTTAAAAGTTGATTTACAAAATAGGATTTAAATCACCGAATTTACGAAAATAACTAAATTTGTTTGCAAAGTCTCCCATAGTTAAAACAAATTAGTTCTCAATATAATTAGAATAAGTATGGTTTGAATACGTATATGTTATTTCATTGTTTATTTACGAATTTGTATGTCGTATTTATAAAACAAGTGTTTTTTACAAGTCTGCTACTACATCAGACGAACGTGTGCTTGAAAAACACTTATCGTATTAATAAAGCCATATTTACCATTAATCGGTTTATGGCAATATTTCGGTGGTCTCGTTCATCTTTGCAAGTGTAATTAAACATGTGGCTTATAATTAGGTGTCTATAAGCAGCTTTAGTCAAAGTACAGGAATTACTGGATGCAACGTACGAAACGCGCTATTTGTTTATATAGATGGCATAAGATTTATAATTATGTCTTATTTAAAGAAACATTACGAATTGTTAGGAAAACAAATCTTTTGTTTCTGAAAAAACAATTCAGATATGCATTAAGCTTAATTTACCACAACAATTTTAATTAATTGCGCATATCTTACATAAATAAACTTGCTAAAACCAGCTACAAGTTAAAATAAACCAAACCCAACAACTATTTCATGAAAATACTAGAATTGAAATATACATATATATATATATATATATATATATATGTATATATATATATATATATATTAATATATGAAGCGTAATACAAGACAGCACTTTATACAAGCACGTAATAACAAGATTTCGCTAAGTTAATATAAAAGTTCACGTACATTATTAAAGCTTTACTCCTTACTAGCCAGCATCATTTCATCAGAAAAGTAAAGACATATTTTCTCATAAAATGAAAATCCTAAATTTATGTTGCTAGTTATACAGAACAAATCTTTAAGAAAATCACTCCATAAATCATAATATGTGCCCCTTTCTCGTCTGCAGACCTTACTAAACCGAGGGGAACAACGCCATTTCATTTATAATGTTAACCATCCGTCTTCAGGGTTGCCAACAGTTACAGTATATAGTCATATATTCCAAGTATAATCCTTAATTTACTTTACATAAATTCATTAAAGCCAAGCGTGTACACATCTGGGCGCAAATTCGTAGGAAATTTGCCCAATCCAGGGTGTTAACGATTAAGCTCCCCTGTCAGGTGGTGGCGGTCTACAATCGTTAAAGGATAAAGCGACACTTCCACGTATGTAAAATAGCCTATTTATACATGCTGCAAATTACAACTTAACACACAAAACTACGTCTAAAATGTCATAGCATGAGTTACTCTTTGATGGTCCGCAGTTGTAGGTATATTTTAGTTGACTTTATCAGAATTCTATAGCGAACCGTACATCATGTGACTTGATGAAAACAGAAACAGTGTATACTAGTGGAAAGTAAACGTTCCCCACATTTTAATTGAATACTGCATGGTAAAATGAGGTAGGTTATTCTAATAAATAATCCGTACTTCAATTAACATTAGGCATTTGTAGAGCAGTATAATTGAATATACATGTTATGAGGCCCTGCAAATAGCTTATTCTAGTCTCCCTCAACAATGTGCGTTCCTATAACCAATTTTGTCGTATAAAAGAGTCCAGAACCCTCTTGCCTCCGTTGTGTAAATGAGTATAAGAGCCATTGCATATTGCGAGCAAGCTGTTATATAACAATCTTCCTGAATATGGGAGTAGAAGCTCGCCGACGCCATCTTGTATTTCTCATTAATTAAGCATGCTACTTTAGGCAATTTTTGCGACAAAAACAAGCAGAGGATATGTAATAAATCATTCCTGTCCGCCAGATTTCTTGTTAATGTGACACAGAACAGGGTCCTAACATTTTAGAAGGGTAAATGAAGAAGGGGGATGCCGCTATAGATATGAGTAAAATCTAGGTTTTTTTCTCCCCTCTTCTTAACACAAGCTTGAACACGCAATTTTAATCAACTGTTGCTCGCTCTTTTCCCTCACACGACGAGATAAAAATTTATTATCGCAGCACCCAGAACCAGCATCATAATGAAAAAGTCGACTATCTTCATTTAAAACTTCATTTTTCGGTGAGCTTTAATGGAGCGTGGATGAGTTTCGGCGAAAAAAAGCTCATTCAAGTATTAAAGCTTAATTTGTTTTCTGATAAGAATACCAAAACGACGATAGGGGCCTCGCAGCGCTGAAAGTGACTTAGCAACTTCATCACATTTCTTTTTTCTTTCTTTTTTTGCGGCTTATTTTCTGCCCTTATTTCGCCGCCATTGTTTACTTATTGGAAGATGAGACCCTCATCTCTGATCACAATGGATTCAGCATTTTGTCACAAATGAAGTTTTCCTGGCGGTGATTATGCCACTGCACACAGAAACTAACACAAATTGGTAAAAGAATTACCAAGACACCGCGATATACAAATTAAATTGAAAATTGTTACATTCCCATGTGACTTTTTTACATCCAAATCATTTAGCATTATGCCAGAAAAAAACCTCCCCTAAATCCAGACTGAGATTTTGAAATATTAATGCGTGATACACTTAAAAACCTTGATGTCTACATCTCTACAGCGGCCATTTTCTTGGACGATGTCACCTAACTTGAACTTTACTAAACTTGGGAATACAACGTGGAGGTACAGGTCCAAAAAAGCCTTAAATATAAATTTCATTTTCCCTCCTGCATCACACCTAGTTTTTGCAACAGCCAAGGATGGCGAAGAAGTTTCAAAGGGAGAGAGAGGTCCATTAATAATGTATGTGGCCGACAATGAGATTATCCTTAAATTAGATTTTGGCCACTCTAGAGATCTGAAGGAATCTAGCACTTGAGGGCCACGCAAAACTCTAGTAAAAATACGAGGAAATAGCAGAGTACCGACATTGGCCATCCAGGCTCTAGGGCATTTCGGTGCAAAGTGCCCCCAAGCCTTCAACACGGGTTTTCCTAAAGCACATAAACAAGATGCCTGAAGAGAATTCTTTGTCAGAAATTGAATTTCGCTTTTTTGTGTGCGTGTATTTTTAGAAATGCGCCAATCCGTAGGTACTGGAAAAAACCTAACATTTCTCCTCCACTTTCAATTATCTCCATCTCAAGGTGCACAAAAGGCATTTTCGTGCACTGATTTTCAGGTTTATTTAAAGAAAATGGAAATGTTTGCCAAGGCCCATTGGGCGAAATCTATACGTAGACTGCATATAAAGGAAAATTTCACACAAGCAAGTAGAAATACAAAATACACACTCATCCAACTACTTTGAAGGGAGTTAGTGCATAAAACGGCATGCCATTATGGTAAAACAAATTATACATGTAAAGCAGGAAATCAGTGGAATGATTTGCTATAAAAACATACAGTAATTTCATCCATGTGTACATTTAATTAACATGTTATGTCTTTCACCTTTGCATATCAAGAATCTAGCATCAAAAATAGTTTTTTGATGTTAAGTCTGTATTTAAGTTCAAATTGAACTACATGTACAGCTAAAGCCCATTTATTTATTGTTTCAACACCTTTACTAAAAACTATACATTTATAGTCGCGGATGTCGAAAAGACAGGCATCAGCCCTTCTCGCAGTAAAAAACAACTGACATCTTTCTAAAATTTTGACGCGAGCATGTTGTATTCCTTGTCATGAGGTTGGCAGTATACAGGTTGTCACAATTTCGCATCTATTTTTTTTTTACTGGCAATCCGCTAGTGTCCCCTCGCCGAGCATTAAATCTCCGTAAATGCATTTCGGCAGTCTCCCCCGAGTGTTGCCATGACTACGGCAAATTTCGCCTAACATCTCGTTGTCAAATGGTCAGGACAGATTTCGGCAAAAGCGTGGGAAAACGTGGCCGAAGTGACAGTTTGTAGTGGGTCGACTCCTTTTCCTTTCACGTTTTATTATCCCTTAACCAATATCTTCAGAACCATAAACCCCCATCATATAACGCTGAAAGAGCCCCAGCGTTCAATCCCGAAGAGCGGCTTTGGCGACAAAAAAAAAAAAAAAAGACCTTAAATCTGGGTAAATTTGGGGAGCCAGGCTACCCGCACAATGATTCGCAATACCCGAAGCAACACAATTGAAGGATTCAATTTTGATTTCCCTTTGTATATACCCGCCTATAAAAGCTTTCGTTTTATGCCAAGATCTGCCATTGCCAAGCGTAAATGGCAACTTTCAATCATTTTGATTAAGATTACTATTAGCTTCCTTTCAGACTTGAGGCCACCGTGAAACCCAGGTAAGCTCATCTTCTCGATTTGAATTTCAAAGGAAGGACTTATTCTCAAAGGATTTTCTTCCCCATTCGGAAACTAGGCCTACGCTTTTTAATCTCATATTTAATATGGGACGATGAATATTTAATAGCGTGTACCAATTTGGCACGTTTCGTCTAAAGTGGCCCGCGGGCAAATTAACTCTTCCCAGCTTGTCTGAGTCAAACTTTAATATTAGCTAATGGAAAAAACATTATCGAAGCCAAACTCCATTAAATTTAGATCATTAAGAAGACGAAACTTTTTTTTTTACAATTTTGAAGGGTTTTGATTTTTTTTCACATTTTTTTCTTTATATTTGTCAAGGTAAGAACACAACTATCAGAATAAAAAATAAACTAGTAGATTTTTATACCACTTTATTTTCGTAGGATTTCTTAATGATTTTTCAACATCTGCCATCAATTGACTTTTCAAAATCATCGTGCCTTTGCACGGTCATTTTAGGTCATTTTCGGTCATTTCAAGTCAACTGAGATGAAAACACGACAGACCATTAATCTGATCATTTAAAACGAATGGAGTGAAACACTCAATTTACAGGTGACTGCTCGAGAAGACAGCAAATGTGAGGAATAGCATCGACTTAAAAGAATGTAAAAATTGAATAAATTTCGCATTGACATTTTCTTTCGTGTACGATAGGGAAAAAAAAAAGTTTTTTTTTTATTTCTGCATGAACATTTTTGTGGGAAAACGCAATGATTCACGACAGTCGATTTGAATTACAATGTATTTCGGCAAAAAAAAAAAAAAAAAAAAAAAAATTCTGCGAGGGGAAATAGCGCTACTCGCGCTTCCATATATTGTGCTGCAATATCATCCCCTGCTGCCACACTAATAACTTGAAACAATTTTTCAGGACATTTTTTTTCTCTTTTCCGTTTAGTTTCCCCTACTGCTGCCAATCCGTTTATTTCATGTGCCGTAACCACCTGCTACGGATTGTATGAATACCGGTAGCACGTAATACGCCAGTCAAACACAATACAACACAGACCGTGTACGTATGCTCACTGTATTGCAGTACATGTAATAGTAGTAGCAGGGGAGAAAAGAGAATGAGGAAAAAAACCGATTTCAAGATGTGGTATTTGATTTGTGTCATTTCTGGAGGAAATGGACTGGATGGAACACAGACGGACTAGATGTTTCGTTTGTTTATTCTTGCAGAAAAAAATGGCAGAAATATGGGTTTATCGATTCCGTATATTACACATCTATAAATTTAGATCGATTTTTTTTTGCCAGAATCGGCACCCTAATATGTAACAAGTTATTGGAAACCTCGTTGCACAAGATGGTTTATGGCATTTGCTTCATAACACAAAGTGGTAACCCAGTCTAAATCGTTCTCATTGAAATTTTTCCTATAAAATAGTTCAGGGAAATATTAGACATTATTCTACATTATTTATAGTTTCTTAGAAATATTTTCTATTTTTATTACTCGAAAGACAGCTTGCAGCAAATTTAAAGTCCAAATTAAAATCAGTGCAAATTATGGGAAAAAAATGTATTAATTGCCTGCATATAACAAACATATTTAGGTTGCAAGTACGTGGTTAAGACCTATCTACATGAATATTGAATCGATTTATGTAATTTCTAACACTAATTTGTAAAACCTCAATTCAGTGAAATATGGGACATTTTTTCGTTGCTTTATGCGGTACATCAGAAAATCGTGCAATCTTGAGTGAAATGTCACGAAATATACTACTAAATTAAATGGCAGCACATTTTTTAATGCAAATGTGTAATCAATCCAGTGGGTTATTTTTTCTCACAAAAACATTGTTTAAATTAAATCTTCTCAGCCTTCTTGAAAAATCTTGGGAAAAACGGTGACACACCGGTTAAGAAGCAAGATGGACGCATCCAGAGTTTGATACGATGCTCTAAAAGGAAAATGGCAGTTGGGCCTTTTCTCAATATATGTCATTTTCTTATTAAAAATATATATATGGGATATATAAAAACTGCAAACTGCATCGACGTTTCAAAAACTAGAAAATAACATATTGAATAAGTTTTTATAGGAAGGCAACTGAACCACTCAGCCACTTCTCAATGGTTTACGGAGCATTAATCAAGAGCGGAGCATTGTGGAAGATAGAACCACTTTTCTCTTCGTTATTTGGGCTGCCAGAAGGCAATACAACAGCGTCTAGCGTAAGAAATGTATCAATAACGATGGCAAATGGTAGATTGGAGCGTTTCCCTTTGTGCTATTCACAAGGGCCGTTCATGCAGCTCGGAAAATTCTCATAATGTAATACACTAAATATAAGACAGAGAGATGGAATAAGAAATGCCTCTTAGATGAGATAATTAAATTGGTAAAAGATACGGCTGGACACGAATTGAACACTCGCCGAGTAATTTGATCAGTGCTCTCAATTATTAACCACAAGCGAGAAAGATCTGTTTATTTTTGCTTTTTCGCTCTATATGGGAAGGTGGACGAGGGGCTGTGAAAAGCACCGCCTAAAAAATTCATGCCACTGTCACAAACGAGAGCAAGAAAAAAAAAGTAGGAGACAGGCAACATCAAAAATGAATGGTCACATTTCACGAATCTTTCTTCTAGCATCTGTTGTTATTACGTGCCATTTTTGGCAGGAAGCAATCGGTTATAATATCTTGTAGCATTATTAAGGGTGAAATGCCATCATGCTTACGTTGAAATGAAAGAGCGACGAATTCGTGTAGTTTTCCATCGATTTTTTTACCCACTGCACAATGAAGAACTGCACATGTTGGGGCTCCTCCATTAAGACCAACTAAGCAAGTCGGTCACACGCCATCTAACGACTATTTCACTGAACTAAAATATACTTTATGTAAATGTAACTTGAGTTTGGCTATAACGACTACGGGAATACTGTCAAGTATCTTGGGGGGTTATATTACCAAAATCTCTCTTGGAATCACCATTTTCAATCAAATCCTTTGACCAAGCTTCGTGCCAAGATGGATGCTTACTATTGGTCCTTCTTTTTGCATGTGATTAGTCGACAGAATAGCCTTCCTGGTTAAAGACCAGATTTAGTACAAATTTAATTTAACAATGATGTCCAAGTCGCAACTGACGTAGAAACATTCTCCTTAAATGATTTGGTACGCCCCTTTACCATATGGCATTTATTTGCTCTCTGTAAAATACTGAGTTGAATTGCACTGACTGAGCATGACTTACTCCCATAGCATACGGCAAGTAGGGTACAGAAATTGAGTTGAATTATCATACTAAATATATTCTGTAATAAAGCATCCTATGCTACCTGATGATGCTAAACCCAAATAAGGCAAATTCATACGCTTTCAATGCGCTGAATTCCTGTTGCTTTGCCCTTTCCCTTATTATTACCAATTATTTTAAATAAACGTGACGTTAATAAAATAATTAAATGCTGCATGTTGGTTCTAAAGTATCGTAATAAATGAAGGTATTTTCTTTGTTCCCGATAATTAATATTGGTAATAATAGTCAATTATACTAATTTTTTGGTGTTCAGAGAAAGCCACATTAGAGTTATTTCACACATTATGACGCATTATACACTACTAACAAGATAATTAATCGCTGGAAACGTATAAACATGTCTAGTCTTGTTAAAACTGCGAGGTAAGCAAAAATGTATAAATTTCAACAAAGGCTAGCAGTTAAAATATGCTGAACAAAAATTGCAACTCACATAAAGGGTAATTGCACATAAGCCTACTAAGATAATGATAATAAAACCTTCGGAGGACCCGCATGCTGAAACAAGACACCAACACTGATAACATTAAGTGAGAATCGCAATTTAACCAAAGAAACGCAGATGAAAATGCTGAATAAAGATGATAGCCCACTGGATAACGCATTCCTTAATACTTCCATTGAAATCTAAAAGTGTTTTAAGCTTTCGCTTAACCTGCTGGATTTTTCGATGAATTCAAAAACCGCTGTTATTTGTTCTGCTCATCGTGTTTGGTAATATTCACGCATCTGAGCCATCGAATAAAATGAATAAAATTTCTCTGCTGCTACTTGAAAGAAATTGAATTTTCTTCCTCTTCCCTAGCCGTCTCTAAAACTACTTGACAAGTTTAATCTGCTTTTCCTATTGTTTAATCCTGTAAATCCGCGCTTGCTCGAGTGATTTTGAATCAAGTCGTTCAAGCATATGTCTCAAGCTTTATGTAAGCTTGAGATACATGCTCAAGCGAATGACACGAATCTCCAAATTTACCATGACACGACAAATACAAAAAATCGACTGAAATTCAGTGATGGAAGCAGTATTATTTCACTTACTAAAATATACCTCCTTCATTAACATAGTTCGCGATATATTACATTAGCAAATTTAATCTTATCACGGTCACAGAATTTAGCTTATTCAAAGGTCCAATGCATTTAGGAAAAATGGCCAATTTAAAAAAGAATTAAACATGTTTTAAATATATCTTCCAGAGTACTGTTAACGTTAATGGTTAACATTGTGCACTTTACACACTTATAAAGACTCAACTCCATTATGATCCACATCAGTGTATAATATGCTGAATTGTGAATACGCATTGTAAATTATCATAAAACTAGAAATATGTTCCTCATGCTTTCTATCTAAGAGATAACTTGGTTTGAACATGAAAAAAAGATAAATCAAGCGAAATAGCCTAATTGTTTTATGTCAAAAATTTGATGAACTAGTCTGCCAAAATACACGTGCTTTCACTTACTATAGCATTTTGGAAAATTTTTATTCGTGCACTGTATATCAAAGACCCCTCGCCTCATAAGACCCCATCAAATGGTCCCTTTCAAACGCATAAAACTGAAAAAAATAGTCAGAGATGAAAAGTGGCCATTGTGGGAATTTCCTCCGCACAAGGTAGGACTAGGTTTGATTTCGGCACTTGTTTGCAGGAGGAAGAAAACATAAATCCTCGTAAACCATAGATGGGACATAAATTTCCCTGCAGTCAGCCTCCATTGTAGCCCAAATAGTACAATAAAGCAGCTACACCAATGAATTAGCAATGTTTCTCTAGTCATAAAGTCTCCTGACTGAATGATGTTATGGGAGAGCAACGGCGCTCGTTCTAGCAACCCTGGTCCTTGCCCCCAAACCATAAAACTATGCAATAATGCCTGTCATCACAACTGACAACAAGCCACCCACCAATAATCTATTAAATCCAGACGAGAGGGCCTTAAACGAATATATCGATTTTTGTTATCCTCCCCTGGTTTTCTGGCACCCTTCATTTTGCCATTGCTTTTTCTTGCATTTGCATCGCCATCACATCGCTATCAAATTGCGTTCATATCCTTCCTCCCATCCCCTTCAACCTCCTTCCCGCCATACATTTTATAATTCCCCCCCCCCACATTTTATATCCTCATCAACATTGCGCAATAATCGAAAAACACACGTCATTATTTTAAGTATTTTAGACTCATTAAGTATTTCTTAAGAGGCGAATATGCACGACCACCTTTCAAGAAACATGACGAGTCTTAAATTACTAATTAATGAGATCTAATTGCCGCACTTTTAGTCTCAGTTGAGTTTTTTTTTGTGGGACCCGAGGAACGACGAACGCCATTAAGAACCCAAATTTTTGATTCATCGTAAAGCCTCGCATTCATGGGATATTGAATTTCGTATTAAGATTATTAATTCTATGCTGGCAACCTAAATAACCTTACGCATAATGGGGGTCTCTGCTTAGATCTTAAGTTTCTCTTAATTAAGCTGCAAATCAGGATTTGCATGCAATTAGCGTATGCGGGATGCCGTTCAACAAGTATTACTACAGCAAATGAAAAGATGCAACAAAACATGAGGATTAATTTGAAAAAAACCAACCAACTGTATTTATTAAAAGGCAGGAACATGAAGGTGCAGATGGCGTCTTAAATTCGAATTTCAACAACGCTATTTAAAAAAAAATGCATATTCATGTGTTTCACAGAATTCATACATGTATGTATATTTGAAAAATTCAAGATAAATTATATGATTTCAAATTGTCCATTTTAGGATGTTTGTAACATATTGTGTATCGGTATCAGAACAGAAAAAATTCATAGAAAATCAGAATTCGAAAAATTAATTAAAAGATGATCTTATTTTTATTAAGCTTTAACATTTTTGTATTAAAATGTAATAAAATGTTAAAAATAAAAAAATTAAATTCTGCCTATTTGGAATGGCATACACCATATTAAAGACGACTACATAAAGTTAAAAACTCCATATAAATGTTCAAATTCGCTAATCTAATAAACCATTATGCTTTATATATCGTCATACAGATTCTTTCCATTTAATTAAATTTTAAATCCGTAAAATTGCAATTTAAAATAACAAAATCCTCTGTCTAAATATTCTCCTATAAAATATTTCCAATGAAAGGAATAAACAAATTGTATTATGAAATATGGCTTTTAGGAGCGAGCATTCTTCCTTTCGGATGGTCCAGTGTTTGCATAAATATGAAGGATAATAGTCGTTATTTCAATATATAGAGCCTCTTTCGAGTGAACTGACGGTTAATCGATGAAAGGACAAAAGTAAATCTGCATATGTTTTAAGCCATTAATCGCGTTTTAGATCAACCTGAATTCAACCCTTAAGTTATAGCGAGGCAAGGCTTAGGCTCTGAAGAGAGTAAAGAGACTAACTCCCACTTATCAGAGGAGTCAAAAGGCTATCTATTCAACGAGGAATTAGCACGATAAATGTCTTCATTAAAAACTGAAATAATGCCCCAAGCCAGCATTATACAGGGCAATTCAAAAAGATAGCTTATTACATCCACAGTATTATGTGATACGACTGTGTTTCGTAGACTACCCACCAGGGGAAACAGTACGACGAGACACCCTCACGGTGGTTAAATTGTCACACATATAGAAAAATGTTCTGGTCTTTTTGAATTACCCTGCACATTATCCCTGACTAGAGTCAAGCACAGCACACTGGGGTCAATTTCAGGCTCCTTTATCGCACATCCGCCACACACAAGTCTGATGTCAACGAGAGGTCCTCCAACATTTCCTAGACTCTTACAAGGGGTCAATACTCGACTTTGACATTCGACTTATCATTGGCAGATCTAGTGGCCTTTGATTTCTAACTAAAATACCAATTTGGTAAATTGAAAACCGACAAATTCAAAAAACCTGTATATTTTAATAAACATCTTGATGCAAAACAAAATTTGAAAAAAACTACAGGGTGGACCAATAAAAAGTAAGCCAACTTTATAAAAATCATAAAACGATTATATTTGTTAATGGAATTTAATAAAAATTTGTACAAATATTGTTTTTCTCTTTACTTTCGAATTCTTTTTTAATGACGTAATCATTCGAATTTTTGTCTTTCAAAATGGCGTTCACTGAAGAAGAAAGAACCGCGGTAGGTTTTTTGCGTCAAACGAAAAATTACAGTGCTAGGCAATTTTTGAAAGTTTCCGGAGAAAGGTGCTAAGTTTGAACACAAATTGAAATAGGGATTTTTTTGTATCCTATGTACAAATTTTCAATAAATTTCATTAACAAAAAACCATTTCATGATTTTTATTTGTTAATGGGATTTATTGAAAATTCATACATGTGTGCTTAAATAGGATACAAAAAAATTTCCTATTTGAATTTGTGTTCAAAGTTTCCACCTTTCTCCGGAAAGAGTTTCAAAAATTGCCTATAGCACTGTATTTATTTTGAAAGACAAAAATTCGAATGATTACGTCATTAAATAAGAACGTGAACGCGGGCGATTCGAAAGTAAAGAGAAAAACAATATTTGTACAATTTTTATTAAATTCTATTAACAAATAACCTTTTTATGATTTTTATAAAGTTGGCTTACTTTTTATTGGCCCACCCTGTAGACTGTATAACTAGACAAATTTAGTGGCCTTTAATTTCTACCTAAAATACCAATCTTAAAATGAACAGTATACTGTCCATCTCAAAAGCTAGTACCTAGCAGAACCACCACAAAGCGAATTTGGACACGTGATACAATCACGCCTTCGCGCATATAAAAAAAATCCACGCAACAATTCCATGGGCTAGCTGGTGATAAACGGATTAGGCTTAAATGTTATTTCCTTAGTTTCGCCCGACTTGGTTCGCAACCTATCACTCGGCCCCCACGTGGACGCTGTTGACCTTAGATATAAGGCTAGCATCACACACCAATTCCTTCTAATTGACAATCGCCTCACACTCCTACAAATGATCTTCTTCTAGGAGAAAGGGGAGGGATGAAGGCCGCCATTGCACCTCACCTAGCGACGGTCATCTTTGTTGAAAGTACTTCGATGCAGAAAATACAGGAAGGATGAGCAGTTCCGGCCTTAAGCTGAGTCAAATAGGATTTTCTCCTCCCCACTATCTATCTAATGCATGGCGGGTAACTGACGCCATTTTGGTCTTATTGCCCGGTGGCAGTCGTAGTTGGCATGCGGGTACGTTTACGCGGGAGGCTCGTTTCCGATTGACCACCGGATTAAATATAAACAGGAAGAAGGTAGGCTTTTATTAGCTTTCAAATGACAAGCGAAAACCATGGCCGTGAGCACGAATTTAATTATCGGAGCGACCATCTTTTACCTCATTAACCGTGGGGCTTTTCTGAGCGACTAGCTACACCTGATAGCCACGCTATACGTGTACTTACGGGGATCACCACGTTTTGGTATATTGTTTTGGGCTATTATCATGGTCAAAATTAATCAAGAACGGTATGGAACAATACAGTCGAACCTGTCTATCTCGAAACCCTGTATATCTCCAAATTTCTGGAATTCCCTGCCTTTACAATCTAAATTCAGTGTATTTTCCATGTATATCTCGAAATATGCTCTTCCAAAACCTCTATTTCTCGAATTTCAAACAAGCCTCAATTTCAAAAATCGGTGTTCCCTCAATAGATAGCTCACATAAAAAATCTTGTTTGTCCAACTACAACTTCTTACAACTTTTCTTGAATCTCAAGAAAATGTCAAACAAGAAGGATTCACAGCTATTGCTAACCTTAGGAGGATAATCGAATCAGAGAGGGTTAAATTAGTTGCCAAAAATCTTTAAATATTTTCCTTATAAATAAATCTTACATATAAATCTTTTATACGTATTTCCAAAGTTGAAGGTATGCTAAAAAATTTGCCACTGTGATGACGTATACCTTGAAATTAATAAAAAAATGTCGTTCGTAAAGGTATTTTCTTTTAATATGTATACATAATTAATAATGGAAAAAATTCTATAGACATTCCAAACTGTTTATCTCGAAATTTTAATCCTTCCCATGGAATTCGAGATAGGCAGGTTCGACTGTATGTCGGATTTATTATTGTTAAAATACATAAATGAAAAAAATGTTAAACACAGTTAACACTTCTGAAATCCAGCAAAAACCCCCCAAGCACTCCTCACATTTGATGTTTTTGGTAGGAAAAAAATTGTTTTTCTCCCTACAAATGCGGTCATATAAGCAGAGCTGTATATAATCAACGAGAATAGCGTCTTATATGCCAAGACGACCTATGTCTAGGAAGTGAAGTATCTGACAGCGGTTAAGAAATCCCCAATTAGAAATCCTATAGAAGTACGCCAGGCGTGTCCATATTATATGGATTGACAAGAATAGATTTTCTGGGCAATAATTAGCGCAATAGGAGTTGCCTTTCGCTAAATACGCCAATAGCTCGGCTAATTAGAAAACAGCCGTCAGATTAGCTCGTCGCTGCACTAACTTAATAAATCAGCAGCAAAAAGGTTACACCGCAACAATGGCTTAATAGTTTAATCATCCATTTATTTAGCGATTTGCCTTTTCCCCTATTAAATTTCTAGACTCTGAGCCTCGACAGCTATTCATCGCCTGATGAATGCACACAGTAGCATAATAAAATGATCTTCTAGGTTGGATACAGCATCCATATATGGACAGCTCAAGATCCTTGTATTAAAGAAGAAGCAGAAGTGAGAATGCATAGTGTAAGTATATATGAGCGAAGTTGCATTTGACTAAGGTTTGCCTGCAATGCACCAGTGCTACCAGAGATTGATTATCAACTAAACATTAATTTATAATTTACACTACGCAATTCTGATTACGTTTAAGAGCAATATTTGACTTGACTTTCACTGCAACAAAGGTAATGAAAATGTAACCAGTTTAGGGTAAACTCCAATATTTTCCAATACGGAAGATGTTTACCTGCAAGACACAACTGTTAGCAGTGATTGCCTATAAACGTTTATATCAGGATGCACCTTTTATTACCATTATGCGAATACAATACAAATAATTTTTAAATAAACAACTAGGATAGCTTTAATTAAACAAGAGTACTGTGTGCTAAAATGTTTATGGCAAACTAATAGGATGAACTAAAATTCAAAAAACGAATGATGACTTGCCTGCATTATACCAATGTTAGCAGTGATTGCCTACTATCTTCTAGTAACATGCACTTTTCCACTTTCATTTTATATACTTTATCAACGGACTATTTTTACATTAACAACATCGGTTTTGCATACCATTATTATATTAGTAATCCAGGCCTGATAGAAAAGAAATCAAAATCTTGCTCTTCATTAATCCTTTTCGATATGTAATACGTAAAAAAAAAAAATTATTTTTATATAATTTTGCTGCTCATCCAAAAACATATCATTTTTTGTACTCAAACAAGATGTATTCGAGTGATTTCGCATTTTAATTTGGATGCAATGAGCAGCAGAACCACAGTAAAAGTCGAGATCTTACGAGTCAAGACAAAGCTGCGATGATGTGAACCCTCGCAGTGAGTAATTTGGCAATTTCCATCTCATTATTCATTTGCTCCTCAATTTCAGCACAACGGGTTAAGGTATGTTCGTTCTTTATTCTATATATAACACATTTTACTTAGCAACGAATGGACTATCGATAATGCGCCATGGCAGCTTCTTTTCCTGAAGAGGATCTTCCGATAGTGGTTTATACGCCAAGATAAGGACATGGTAATAGGGTAATCGTAAATTGTAATTACAATGAGTATATAGGGGGAAGAAAAGGAAAAAAACATGCAAAAAACAATGGTTGTAACGCAGGAGCCAATTACGTGTCTCATATTAAGGACACTCTGTGAATAAAAGAATAGACGTTTTTTTTTTTTTTTTTTGTTTCTCTCAACTCCCCACCCCAAATCTCATCACGAGTGTGCACTATTGTACTCTAGGCTGTCATCCTAATTAATTGTATTACCATCCCATTAGGCTACACGATGCAATCGCATTACTTCTTAGGCTTTTCGTTACTTTTTAATTCGTCGAACAGTATAGTGTAAAAATTCGCTATAAGTAGGATGTTCTGAGATACGACAAATTAATTCTGATACATCATTCAATATTTGTTGGATGACACCACACTGCAACACATGTTTCTTGCATGCATATAGGTATCTATAGAGTATCATGTTTTCAATTTCAATTTATTTTAATTCAATATATCGCCCAACATAAAGGTGCGTTTCCACGTGATAGAAACTCTCGAGATGCTCTCGATTGCAGATAACTGTCTCTGACAGCAGCTGGCAAAATACAAACCAGGTTCGAATTTTGAGAGCAGCTGTCAAGAGCTCGGCCGAAAATGTAGCAAAAAAACAACAACAAAAACAAAAAAAACCCGCACCTATGATAGCCTTTCCTAAATAGCAGCAGAGGATTGAGGAGATACTTAAGTTTAGGGTTTTTTTTTAATGTTTAGAGGTAAGTTTGAATTTCGCGGAATACGAGATGTGACGAATAACTCGCGAGAGTTACAGATGGAAACGCACCTTAAGAATGCTATATATGGTAAGGTTGTATTTTATTTGTATACTGGAACAAACGTTCATAAGAAACACATCCTTTATTTGTATCTTAAGAAGAACCTTGCAGTATTACCCAAGTAATGGGGAAAATGGCTATTGGTTTTAAACTAAAGTAGGACTAAACCTGTCAGATTAAGCAAAAGGACATGAATCTAAAGCCCATCAATGATAAAAGCATTATAAAGAAATTACATTAAAAAAAATGCTTCCTTCCCCAAAAAAAACCCGGTAAAACTCGGTCCCAAGTGAGATACAATGACATAATAATAACGTCAATGAAAAAAAATCGAGACGATGTACATATTTCCATGTAGCTTTGTGCAAAGAAGAGAGCGATCAAGACAGCTTCCTCCAGACATAATACATTGAAAACAACTCTTCCACCATTAATTTTCGAATCCCACACACGCATTTTTATATCGTGTCAGACATGACAAATATGAGTATAGTGTAACACAGGCATAGTACAGGCTGAGTAACGTCTTAGAATTAATCCCCATTGTTACAGGCATGACTGCACGAACAAATTTTGTCTTGAAGGAGGGATATAAAGTATGATTTTGGCATCAAAGAGCGCAGTTGGCCATTAAATCGAAGTCATAAAACAACGGATTTCTCCACAGCACCAATTAAGTACTGCTGCCAGCCGTCATCTCCTGTACATGGAGCGCCGTAAGGTTTTCGTTAAACGTTTGACACACTTGTTGGCAGATGGCGCTATAAAACATCCAAAATCGCTTTTAGATTTTTTACATACCGTTCAAAATGGTTTTGTAAAACAAATACCAACATTGTTTTTCGTGTTTACAGTACATGGTAAATTCAATTATGTAATAAATCTGTTTCAAAATGGTATGGCTCGTTACCACCAAGTTAAATGAAGCAGTAACAAGGTGACTTGTTGTTTTCAACGGAAATAAAAAAACATCCTTTATCTAAACGTTACTCGCCATTCAGATTTAAAAAAAATTATTTGTTTTGATGTATTTCATATTCCAAAATAAGAGAATGAACTCATGACATTGTCGAGAGTAGTGTGAGACAGCATGTTATTATTGAGGGGACCATCAGTTTTTGGGGTCTCTTCACAAAGTGGTTTGGACGAACGCCAAATCGGGTTTCGTATCTTTAATCTCTCCCATGATTCTCATGCGGAAAAGTATGTCTACTCCGATTTTTCCTAGAAGCTCTCCATTCCTGGAACCAAACAGATAACTTAGATACCTAAACCCTCAACGTGAACTATTATTACTCCGAGTGCTTATGCCACGCATTGTGAAAAGAAAGAGAATTGAATAAAGATGTCAAACTATACGAAGAAGTATAATCCACGTTAAGTTCAACATTTCTATAGAAAAAAAAATCGTTTTCTAGAAATAAAGTGCATTATGAACATTCGAATTTAAGAATGCTTAATAAAATTACAGATGATTAAAATGTCGAAACTCAAGTAAAAAAAACAGCGTGATAGGTTTTCATCGATCTTTGCCTACATTCTTCTAACAAAGTTAAGCATTTTTTTTCTTTGAATCAAAACAGTGTACAATATAATATACGAATATCAATGTTATGTTGAGATATGCAAGTAAAATCTTACTAATTTAAACTTGTTCAACAAATTATATACAAAAACAAGCATATAATTATAACATCAAGCTACAGTATTTAAATTTCAGATGTGTTCATTAACAGTGAAAGACTGTTCTAGTTATCTATTTTTCCGCTCGAGTATAATCATATAACTTGCTGCCATTTTGGAAAAATAATCTCTAGTTAATATCATAAATTTGTTCTTACGTAAATGTAGGCCATTAATGCACAAAGAGGGTATGGGAATTCGCCACTTAGCTAATTGTTCTTTATAAGTCACGCCAATGATCCTGGATAAAAATAATTTAAACGCTCAGAGGGCTATAATTATCAAATCGTTTATGTCATGACACGCAGCCGGAATGATATATAAAAGTGATAAATGAAGCGAGGAAGAGATAGGGAAAAGAGTGCGGGCCACGAAAGCAAGTTTTCGAGTGCAAATATTTTATCGTCTTGCCAACTTAGTTGAGTTGCGCGAAAAATCAATAGGATCTGTATACCGTCTTCCTATTCATTTCCACGTCCAACAGCTTTCCTCCAAATTGAATAAATTTAAATCACATTATAGTGCTACCGAAAATAAAAATTGGGCACTGAACCGAGATAACAACCCCCGTCTCAGTGTGGAAGTAAAAAAAAACTAAATTCCTATACATCGTGTATTTTTATTTATGATGTAATATATTTTATCTTAAAGAAAGTTATTTGAATTTTCGTATATATTAAGATGGACGAAATTCAAATACATTCAATAATGAATATTTCGAAAAATGCACCAAAATTAAGACATGAAGAACATGTTCAATGTTCAGTTGTCAATTTATACAAAAAAAAAATAGCTCGAAACTATCCCCTGAAGAGAAATAATGTTTTGAATGTTTCCATGTTTACTTAAAATAATAAATAAACAGACCAGTTTATTTTTTTCTTAGAAGTCTTAAAAAACTAATTTTAGAGAAACATTTTCCCAAACCGTTTTCCCTCGAAGGCAATCGATTTATGGCCATCTTGAGTATTTTCTTTGCTCAGTAAATAAAACCAAGCCCACACCAACAACGCAAATATTGCGAGTAAACATCGTTGGAAACATAATTAATAATACTATATTTGATGGAATTTTTCTGGCTTTTTCCAAATTCCATGTTACAGACATGTACTATGGAACTCTTGCACTCTACTTACAAGATATTATAATTTAAATAATTAATACATAGTCTAAACATGCAAAAAACACATTATTAGCATTTAAGCTTAGATTTCGAAACTAAACATTTACGTCATTTTCGTCCATTTTCTTAATATATACCACTAGTTAAATGGATAAAATTGCATTACTAGGTAGTTAATATGTCACAAATATGCGTTAAAAAATTCATAAAACTGATATAAATACTCATAAAAATAAACGTGGTATAGACATCGCTGAGGAAAATATCTTTTTCACGAATACTTGACGTTTACATCAGCAGTTTCTTACAACTTTCAGACTGAACATATGTTATGCTAATTGATCAACGATCAAAATTGATAATCCCAAAAATTACTCACATGTCCCTGAAGAGATAGGCCATTGGGTTAAAAGGTCAGTTGATGAAGCGGAAACGCTGTGCCGGAAGAAGATGGTCAGCCAAGGTTTCATAATCCACAGATGGACAAAACATGCTGACATAAGCCTGTTGAACAAAGGCATCGTTTTACGGAAACCTCTATTGTCCATCGTGGAGATGAAAAGTCAACGTGACAGGTAATCTCTCCAGCTTGTAGAAGAGGAGCGACAAAAGCAAAAACCGGAAGTCGTCAAAGAGGATCGACACGGCCATCGTGACTCCGATTTCTGTCCGTTGCAACAAAAGTGATGTCAAAGATTGTTCGCAGTTTCCGTCCACGAAGAATCCTCTCCCCCACTGTCACATGTCGTCTGGGTTAGTTCACGTGTTCTTGCGCTGCTCTTACTGGACATCACCAATGACAGAATCACGGCTAGTCGGTTAAGAAAACTTGCTCAGAGTTGCAGTTTTCAAGATTTTTGTTTTTAAGAAGAGCTGGTGTCCACGTTTATCTTTTTTCCAAAATGTCACGCAACGTTGCAAGTGGCTATTTTTCCGGGATTCTTGGCACTAGTTGCACTAGTAGTGGACAGGTTGAATGTTGCAGAATCACCATGATTATCAGCAATCTTTGACTAGAATCTTACCAACTTCAATTTTTTTCATCTTCTTCTTAAGGGCATGTACTCAGAGAGTAAGACCTGAAGACTAACATTTTTCATATGCTGAAAGGAACCAGGTGTTGATGTCTCACTATTTCAAATTTAGTGAGATTTCTTCCATGCCGAAATTACTTAAGAAAACTTGAGATTTTTCTTCCCGCTCATCTTTACCGATCGATCAGACCTTAGATATGCAACCTGAAGAATGGCCACGTTTCAAATAAAGACTTCCTCTTGGTCTGGAGTTCGCCGCTCCCTCTACCTTGTCTCTTCTAACAAGTCCATCATCCCAGGCAAGTGACCAGAACCAAGACAGTGCAACCTGTCGATTGACAGGGCCACACCGGAGTTTCAGCACGACGCCTGGAGTCAAACCGAGAATCTGCATTGCCGAACGGGACCTGCAAATCTCGGGGATGTGCCGCTTGCATCCGGACGGTTTCCGAGAGCGGATGTTACCGCTTCTCCGTTCCGACCTCCACTGCCTGTAGCCGTTCATCGTCGCTCCTCGAACATTCGCCATCAGCGCCACCACCGAAGAAGTGAACTCGTGTAACAAACGTTTGCTCGTTAATAAGCGGCTCGCTTTATTGATTCGCCTCTGTTCTGCAGGATTCCTTGCACGAACGTTCGCAGCGCCATCGGACGGGGTGCTGGGATCCTGTAACCATGGCAACCGAAGAATCCGCTCGCCTCCAAGATGGCCGACTGGTGTCTCATCTCGTCCAGCATCCGTAATTAGGTAGGACGCGCTTGGCGAATCGATACAGTTTCACCGCCATCGACACCCAGGTGGCGCTGCTAGAAACGCCATTCCACTCTAACGAGCAATGATTTATGAGAAATGGGCACGTGGGTCCAATGCTTTTTTTTTCAGATACATACATACCAAATCGCAAAACACAAAAAAATGAATACATTGATAACCAGTGGACGATTTAGTGTTTGTGCAGCGAACCTAGTGGTGATATTGGCTATGAACAGATGTAGGATGCCAAAGACTTACATTCCGGATAAGTGGACCGTGGTCCAATATATAGCCAACCCTGGGTTTGATGGCATGCATTTTATTAATGGAATACTGTTTTTTTATATTAATTTAACAGAAAAACTTAACATGCATATGCAGCATGTTTCAACCCACCTGGAAATTTAGAATATAGTTTGGGATTTGGTTATATTTTTACGGTTATTTATTATTTAAGTGAAGAGATGAAGGAGCACGGTCTCGGTCGATTTTTAGAGGAACTATCTTGGAAACAACTGTAGAAAAGGGATAGCACTACGGTACATATTATGCTTTGGTCTAAAATTTGCATGACGTCTAAGTACGCTTGAATGTCGATGAAACAAACTTCCTGAACCGCCCTTGCGTTATAAATTCGTGCTCATTAGTTAACAACGCTCCTGTCACATATATATTCTCGGCGCTAAGCGTCAAGCACAAGATTGCTCATTTTCTAGAGAACAAAGTGACAAATTGCTTAAAAAAATTCTGTCGAAGTGATGAATTATGCGAAAACGATGCTTAAAAAGTGTTCATGCTTGTTAATTACAAACCGAGTAAGGCTTCCCTAGAGCCTCATTAAATCACCGATATACTTATTAAACTTACCGCGATTTATGCTTCACGATTTTAACGAAGATGAAATTCCTTAGTGTTGCCAAGTGTGCACAAACTACTTTTAAAAAGAACGAGAGTTCCAAAAATCCTTTTAAGGAAAACCGTGGACATATTAACTACTACATATGAAGTATTCAAATTTGTTTTCAAAAGCTAACCATATTGCATGTGTAGAATACAGAACAGCAAAATGGAATTACATTTTTGGTTATTTAAAAAAAAATCTTCAGAAAAAAAAATTCAAACAGCCCTTCTGAAGTCTGCCTGAGCCTACTTTTAACCGATCTTAAGGTATGTTTTCTCTATGGAAACTTCATGTCGTTATATTCGAGCGTAACAAGATATGAAATTAAGGCGCCATATCGTTAAAGACGAGGTAATTCTGCATAAAAGATATACAGCTGTGCAGCATATACATCTCACCCCTTAATCGAAATATCCTTCCGTTTTAGAGCGATTCTCCAAAGTATTTGCATAGAAAACGGTGCAGTTTATAAGGTAAACTAAGCACATAAAACCTTCTATGAGCACAGCCAGAAAAGAGAATAATTTAACACAATTCATATTTGAAATAGGTTCATATCTTACATTCCTGCAATATAGCTATCAGATAAGTTATGAAATTTATGTTAAAACACGATGTATGCAATTACTACATTTAGAAGTTTCACATTCAGAAAATGCCAAAGTTAAAATATGCTTATTTGGTCGTTGTGAAATGCATTTACTCGTATGATAGGACCCTATGAGTTCTGCTTAAAAATAACTAATTATTCATCAATACAATGGAGGTATAGCTATAGATATTGCTGAACATGATAGGGGAAAGGGAAGGGAAGATCAACGATTATAAGCCTAAGTTGAAAATCTCTCATCAGGCTAAACTCGAGTTCACCATGGTACCGTCCAATTTAGGCAGATTATCCCATGTACTCATTAATACAGATAACTGGAGAAAACAAAAACAAGCTAAATCTTAATCCTCAATCCATAAGCTGGCCTACGGTTACATCACTTGTAAAAAAAGCACAAATGTGAACAAACTGACCGATTGCCATATAGATGTTGTACGTCAGAATTGAATCAAAAATTGACATTCGACACTAGTCACACTGACATTGTCATATTCATTTTTGGAAGATTCACGTGATGGTTTTGGTTTCGCGCATTTAAGAGTTTCACAGTTTTTTCTTATAGAATTTGAGTACAAATGGAATTCAATTAACGATCTAGCTTATGTTGGAATATTTATGTAAACATTATTCATCGTTTAATATAATTTATTTGGAGGTTGTGATAACCTCCAAACATTTTACAGACCAGCATTTTCAATATACCAGTAATCAGAAATATAAGCCCTAATCAGAATTCGGCAGAATTTATATAATAATTGGCTATAATATGGATATCTCAAAATAAGGGAAATTACCAATTATAACTAGAAGTGGAGAGAAACCTGCGCTCGTTTGCTACTTGGCTGAGCTAATACAGTTGTGATGCAAAAATTTCTTGGAATTTACCATCTTAATGCAGGTAATTTTGTAAAAACGTTTAGTTTTCCACTACGAGAGTACATATCTTTTCAATCCCTCAGATTTGAACGTCCCGTTCCAAACACAAGGGATAGAATGCCTTTCGGACTAATGGGATTCATTAGCATTATTAGGATTGATTAAACTAAAAAGCCTAGGCTTCCTATTTCAGGAAGCCTAGCGCCGGATAGGTTGCTGCTGAAAGCGTAATTATGTCTTCTGTCGGGCTTTTCGTATACAAATATTCAATTTTAATAATTCCAACTATAATTATGATATTGATTCCCCCCGGAGCATAGTACGATATTAGAGCTGATTTAAGATAAAATTAAATCTCTATAATGTACATACTTGATTGCATTAACATAAAGGATATTAATTACAGTTGCGAGTCATATATACTTTCATTAAACGTATAGATGCAGACCTAATCATCTTCCTACGGATAAATGGAAGACGGATAATTTTCTAAACCTGAAAATTTAGATTTGTGCAACTTTATACGGAACAATTTGCTCTAATAGATATATCTGGAACTAGGATGCAACGTAATTTTTATCCACAATGTAATTAATTAGAAAATTCAATGATATTGGAAAGAAATACGAAGATGCTTAATTCACTCACCATAGAATACTTGAAGACATGAAATTCATCGTTATGATAATATGTAACGTATGCAATGTCTTACCTGGAACAGAAAACGAGAATAAAGTTAGACAAGATTAAGTTCGCCAACGTGTTTTAAAAGATAAACAATCAACCCAATCATTTATACAAATTATAGAAATTCGGTGCAGAACACAACAATTACATAGTTTAGATTACATTTTACCACCGAATTAATGAAAGTGGAAAACAGCAAAAACTAGAGTATCGATACCAGGTCTCCCGAATGTAATCGAATATCGTAACTAATTATCTACCTGTAGGTATGTGTAACGTTGTACAAATAAAATGTAACATTATACCATATCAGGTAGTGTGGAAGTGATATATCACAATTTAATGGAGTATAGGATTGAATTCTTTGTATGTACTATTGCCATTAAAAAAACTGATATGATAAGCTAAAGCACTTTCTGATTAAGTGTTCTTTAAATCGACTGTGCAGACTTCATTAATACACTCTTGCGAATTATTTTTTAGAACTTTTGTTACACTTGAACCTTGTCATTAACACACCAAACCCGGGGTTTGGAGAGAAAAAAAAACATACCAAGATCTGTCAGCATGCAAAATAAAAATGTGGCATTTAGGTCATAGCCCTTTTTACCTCAAAATTGCGTGTATGTATATCCTCACTGAACATAAAAATGCACGTTAAAATCTGCTCGCTATGAATACAGTCGCTCTAATGAAGCCTGTAAGATAGCAGTCGCCATGGTCGGTTCCATGCTAGAAAAGCAGCAAACTTAATTTGCGATGAGTTAGGAAGTAACGTATCAAAGGGTCCGCCGTATAGTGCTAAATCATGTCAATGCGTAACGCACTTACGCCGAGGTTGCGTTTTAAATTTTAAAGGTATTCATCGCTGAAAACGATATCAACCCATATAAATGCAATTGGAGCGGGATTACAGAAATTAGAAAAATAAATGCGAGTTAGAACATATAGAAAGCGAGCACGAGAGAGAGAGAAGGAGAGATAGAAAATATGTGTGTGCTGGATGAAAGCACTGCTGTCAGCCATACAGAAAATAAATTACAGCGGAGGACTCAGTCTAATTAGATGTCAAAGCACAACAATTTCAGATGGATACAGGCTACTATAATGGTCAGTCATGCGAACTGATCAATAAAGCATGATGGCGCCTTCGAGCTTAGATACACACGCATCTAATGTCACATTGAGGAAAGACTCAAGTTTTTTGATCGATATGTCTACGGCAGGCATAGTTATATATATAAGCCCAATAGGAGAAATGATGTCCCAAAGCTGATGTAAAATTTTCAATTCCATTACACAGAAGAGTTCAGAAACCAACCAACAACCGAAACTACACGAGCGCAGGAAAAACCTCTCCACATTGGGCTCTTGCGACATTGATCAGAAATGCCAGAGATTAAAAGACGAGTCCATGGTATTGGCAATATGACAAATATTCGCTGCAATATAGGACGTGCTAATTATTATGCAAAACACATAGATTTTTGAGTTATACATTTTGATGCTAGTCACCAATTGGATATTATTAATGTGTTACTATAACAAGTCATAAACTAGTGGTATTGAAAACAATTTTCATCAAAATTTTAATTCTTGGTGTTTCTCAATAACTCAATGAGCTCAATAAACATACGTGCAAACGTCGAGCGGTATCATATCTATTGAGTCTAAGGAAAGGTTTGGGTGTAATAATTGATAGAATACTCCTATGCATTTTCTATTAATTTCTATTTATATAATTTTCACAAATATGGCACAATGACCACGAGTTTTAAAATAGTCATCCAAATGCACAAATTCAAAAAAAGTCATCCAAATACACGTATAGATAAAAACTGATCGAAATTAGGGAAGATGCCCAACTTAGAAGGGCGCCCAAGTTCCGGATTATAACAGTGAATTTCTATATTTATGAGTTATAAATCTTTTTATTGACTATAAAAATGGCGTTAAGCTGTTAAAGATGCATATTTACAAGTTTCATCGCCTGGAAATCAATAATATATTGTATTTATTCAAGAAATCCGGCATCCAACATGGCTCATCGAAAAAACTTATTCCAGAATCAAAGAAGAAATGTGCTTATTTCTAAATAAAATCACAAATAAACAAATGAATTTTGTTTCAACTGTGCTAGCGAAATTGCCTGAAAATGCACAAAGTATAAACAATTTCCAAAATTGGAAATTAGCATATTTTCCAAACTGCTCGTCCTGAACAAATTTGATCAACATTTCATGTACCGGGCCTATTTCCTAGTAGCACAACCACATTGGGAGGTAATAGCATTTGCGTTATGCACTATAAAATATAAAATAATAGATAGAGCCGACCATAAAATTCCTCTAAAATGTTTTGCATTCGTGTTAATTCAATTACGAAAGTGTAGAGTGGACGCAACATACAGTACTTACAATGCATATTTTACAAGCTAAAGCAAGGCCAATTAAATTCCCGAATGCTTTTAAAAGCACATGATCCAGAATACACTACACAGATATAATAATGTGGGTTTGCTGATATACAACACACACGCATGCAGATTAATAATGTTCTCTCAAAGGTAATTTGAGCATTAGCAATTACTATACTATAGCTTCATTTATAAGTTTGGAATTTGAAATACTGGAAAATGCATGATTCTGAATTTACCACGTAATGGTACCAATTCTTGTACAGCACATTCATGGTAAGCTCACAGTATGTACGTAACATGTGCAATATATAAAGTGGTGGAGCAAGGCGTGTCTCCATTACACATTCACCATACTATTTTTACATTTTTTTTAGCATTGCCACGTGTTCTATTGCTACATTTTGCATATGTCCAAAAATTCAACATTGAAAATGTAGTTGAACCTGAAGTTAATACTATAGTCGACCACTGGATATGTGTAACTATGCAGAATATAAACAAGAAAACTTCTATACATAAATATTTCGAATGTAATGGGCAATAATTCACTTTTACAGACCCATTCCGTAAATATATTCAACTAAATTTTCCGTATTTCAGCCAGATGACAAGACCATTTCATCGCATTCGCAGTGAATCAAGGGCTTGATGCTCTGATATAAAATGTAAATTATTTTAATACATTATTAAAATCATTCTAGCCTTTCTACTTGACACCTGCGTCGCAGTTCTCGAGATTTACGTTAGTTTCAATATGTTCCTGTGCAGCTGTAAAGCGAATGGAGATCTAACATAGACGTAGGGAGGGTCAAGAAATTCCATAGCCACTTCCAATTCCTTATGTTGGTCAAAGTTCAAATCGATAGAACGATAATTCACGATCAAATTTAGCTCCTTTAAGATCCATTTACAAGCATCCATCCATTCCGTCGCCGTTTAGTGTCAAAATTGGTGAAAAAACGAACGACACTGAGCCGGACGTGTGTAAATACGTCAACAGAATTCTATCAAAAAGCATTACGCAAGAAAAAGAAAGATATTTTTCAATGAACACGGAACTGATGAGTGTAAATTCGAAAGATCCACAGCGGAAGCAAATATTCCACTATGAAATGATAATATAAAAATGGGAAAATCGGGATGCAGTGGTGTAACCTGTGATTTTTTTGATAAAAAGGTCGATTAAATGGCGAACATAGTACTTGTGAAAATGATTACTGATGCATTATGTATATTAATAAAATATTTTTTTAAAAAAACAACAATTTGCACAACAATTCAAAAGGGGAATTTGCGAGATGAAAGTTTAAAAATATATCCTCAACTTTTTAAGAAATATATTGATAATGAATAAATACCTTTCAGAAGTCAAAATCGGCATGACAATCAAGTTTTGCCAGCGCTATTTTTGATGTGAGTTTTAGAAAATTTTCGAGTCCATCAATTAACATTTAAAAAAATTCCGGTGAATTTCACTCGTTAATCCATGAACAAATCGCGTTGGTTGTACAACGGCATCGTTAAATTTTAAATATTTTGGTCGGTCGACGTGACAAAAAAAAATTGTGTTCGCTAACACTTGCTGTTAGATTGATTAGGTGTTGGGGGAACAACATGTTGGCGATTAAGAAATGGTCAGTGAAGCAGAGACAAACGCTGCAACAATGTGTGTGCACTGTTGCTCAAAGAGTAATTGGCCACAAATTCACTCATTAATTCCTAGTGTACCACGACAGCACAGGCACCACGCATACACGTTTAGCATTTTTATTAGCAAATTAGAGAGAAGAAGAAAAAAAACCTTAAACTTAATCTAAAACCTATAGAAGGAGGACTTGGTCTATGAAAAACTCGTCATCAAATAAACATTAAGGCAATGATGGATGTAAGTTAGAAAGTTGCTGCCCTGGTGAGTCTTTGTGTAAGCTTAGAATTATATCTAAAGAATATTTCAAATCAAATAACACAGTATCTGAAAACTTACTTTTCACAATTCAAATACATACTTCCTGGAATACTTGAAAAATGAAATTTTGTTTTTAAGATATATGGAGATTAGCAGGAAGAATAACATTGGGGGAAATATTATAGCATGTATCAGGGAATGTTATGAGCAACGTATGAATTATTAGAAATTGTATAAATTTTAGGATCAACTATATAAGTACGTAGTGCAGTTAACATAACAAAAAACCCTAAAACAACGATAATTTAAGAGATGTCTCTGAAACATTTTGTCGTGTATACAATTCGTCGTTGTTTGAAATTCGTTTATCACGGTAATTCGATGGACTTTAACGCTTTTGTGTGAAGACTCATATTGAATTAGGATCTATTCCAATGGGGGAAAAATCTGTATTCCTTGCCATCTGCACTGGTTTTCATCACATAAAAAATGGATTATTTCTAGTCCATTCTCGCTTTAAGTCAGATTAGTGGTTTATTCTAATAGCTAAATTAATTTTAATTCGTGAAATATGCCGGCTTCTCAACAAAATAATGAATCAAACAGCACGCTAATATTACGTTGCAATTTCTTAAGTACGGATGAATTGTATTCGGCAGGGAAATGCAAGACTTCATTGTTGAATTACACCCAAAAATGCCCTTCGCGCAATCATCTGAACTAATTCGTGTTCATCCGAATTGAGAATGTCTTTGTTTTTGGTCAAAGGAAATCATTAAATCCGCGAAACACAATCTTATTACGAAGGATTCTTGCAACGAAGAAAACCATGCAGAGATAGCATTAGATAAATGAAAATAGGGATATTCACTATGTCCCTTGTACCAATAATCGCGTAATAACTTGAACGTCATATATCATGTAATCGCATTAATTATAAGTCACACAAGTACCATGCTGTATAGTCTCCTTAAAAGTAGCGCCATCTACGATGTGTATTTGCAGTTGCTGTAAGCGCAAAACAATTTAGGAAGATCATTCCGGAAGATTTCTCACAGCTAGGTTTACTTCCATTTTGAATGTAAATATGATTTTAAAACAAGAAGAATATTTTATTTTTATTTACTTATGATTAGTTTGCGTGTAAAATGTCATTATTTAAAGACAGATTCATTATTTTAAAAGCAGTTAAAGGGGGATTACAACCCTATACCTTTCAATGGGAAAATTTGCAAAGACACTCACAGTCAAACAAACAAAAAAGATTAAATAAAAATAAAAATTGTTTAAAATAGCTTAATAAATCAGCAAGGAAATTCGTTTGTCATTTTTCCTTTTAAAATAGTAGATGTGTTTAAATTATTATTTGAATTTTTGCACTCAAACTTGCCTACCTCATGCTGCCACCAGCTGGCAGCTAGTGCAAAATAATGGACATTTTTCAAACTTGTATATTCATTTTCAAAAAATCTACCATTTCAAAGTGAAAAACGACAAGCGGATGCCCTTGCTGATCCATCAAACCACCAAAAACAGTTCTCACCCCCACCCAAACCTCCCTCATTCAACGGTGAGTATCTTCGCAAACCCGACCCATTGAAAAGGATAGGGTTGTGATCCCTCGTAAAAGTTTATTTTTGAATATTTAGATCAGAATGTTCGTCTATAACGGCATGGCGTTTCACATGTTACACAAACAATCACATCAACTTTCTTTTGGTAGAAATAACACGACGCTTTCACAGCTCCAGGGCCATTGGAACACTCGTCAGGTCCAGGTAATCAAGTTGCAACAATGCAAGTTGTTGTGGGCTGTTTTACCAGTAAGACAAGTACAATGTTATCATCCTTAAGACTGCTATTTCTAGATATTTTTCTTACGCGGTAGAGAAGAAGAATGGACAACCCGAGGGCCTTCACAAGCACACGACTGGAATCAGAGTTCCCTCAGCCAGCTCCCTATGTGGGCTCAAAATTAGAAAATACCTCGAGACGGAACCGTGTACTCGGTTTGTCCGTAAGGTAAAACATTTTGATTGCATTCCAAAGCAAACACAATGAGCACCGTATCAGACATTAGAAACCCGAAATAAAAAAATAAAAAAAAAACCGTCAGACTACATGGGAAAATTAAATTCGAGTAATGAAAGGCAAGCCCGAAGTGCAATCAGCAAATCAAATAGTTGCCTGCATTTGAATACCTGGGATAAATGGCACGCTTGCTGTCCCACTCCGCCAGCTTAATTCAATATAAATTTTATTATTAACATCGTGGAGAGTTTGTTTGCCTCTCGCCTTATTTCCGCTTCCAATCCGACGTCATTATTTTAGTACAAAAGCATCTGGCTGACTTTTCTTTTTGTCCAAGTTGATCAGCCGAATTCATCCCCCGATGTTCATGTAAATGTGACATGGCGCAGACAGGAATTTTCTGATGTAGAAACTTTATAGAGTGCCTCGCGTGTGGATTTCATTTCAAATCCACGGGTTTCCTTTTATCGAGATTCAATATGTCGTTGCATGGTGAATGGCACTACGGCGCTTTATTATAAGGCGTGTACGAGCGGCTGCAGCGTCGACCTACTTTGATTATACAAATATTAAAGCACTCCAATAACTCTTGTTTCCCCGCAAAAATTCATCCAAGCATTGCCGATGCCATATGACACCACCGCCAGCCAAACTAGCTGTCAGAAACACGTTGTCAACATTGCTGCTTGTAGGCATTATTCAAGCAAGAAAAATCAACGAAAAAATCACCACAAAAAAAATCGAGCATTTAAAAAACACGAAAAATTTGCAAATAAAAACGACTAACTCGGATCGACGGAGTAAGTCGACTGTCAATCCATAACTCAAAACTGCGATCAGATTGCAGAAGTGATTCCTGAATTGACAAGCCAGAGGGTGGAATGTGACGTCACATCAATAGCAACTACGCTTACCCTCCGTAACATTGCTACGTTTTGTTTAAAATAATGGAGTAATGAAATGAAATTTTCATATGTAAATTGGACATCGTTGTAATCAGTATGTAATAGTATATTTTACATGTAATGTAAATTAACAAGATGGTATGGTATGTATCGTGCATGTAATGTAAAGTAAAATAACAAGATGCTTGATATACCCATAAAGCAATACGTCCAAATTTCAACTCAAATATAAAAAAATAGTATTAACATTCATTTCCAAAAGATTTTTATCGCTTTCTTTAGACAGAAAAAAACTGCTTGCAGCGTAATATTCCGCAATGATTTTTAACTCATGTTTGAAGTTTGCCGCCTAAAAATCAGTAAGTCTCGGAGTAATGAGTTATTGATTTTCATCGCGTTTTCAACTTATTTCTTCCAGTCATGAAACATGTTGCCTTTTTTTGTTTCCATTAAGGTAAACTAAAACTGATTATAATACTTATAAGTTATGAATAAAGATGATTATTTTCAATCTGCAAGAACAAAATATACATCGATGATATGTTTAATAAATGATGTCTTGCATGTCATCGTATCTTTCATTGTCATTCAACAACTTGTACATAGGTTATATCATTCGTTTTTAAATTGCTCCAAAATTGTGTGAACATCCTGTACTATAGTGTGTTCCATATTGATGAAATATTCGCTTTCAGGAAATCTTGTTTCGCACAATTCGCGAAGTTGTTTGAAAGCAATGTTTCAAAACACATTTCTGGATTTTTTTATCCCCATTGAAACAAAGCATGCGGAAGTAATTCAAAAAAGATGCCGACTTATTTGCGACGCCAGCGCCACTTTAATTGGGTTGTAAAACATTGATCTTTTGAATAAGGTTACAATGAGAGCTAAAAGATTTTCACGCTTTTTCGGTTAATGGGATGCGCTAGTACACTCGAAAGCATGTTAGGGCTAGGCCATCGATTTTTCTAAGCAAGCCTCAGCAATTTTAATTACAAATTGACAGAGTCGAAAGTCCTTCATCTACCTTAATTTTCCACACGCGATAATAAAAGACGGCTTTGAAGTTTCTGCATAAAAGCTCCGTTTCAACCCTTTATTTACTAAACGTGAATGACAGCCAACACGAAATGAATCAAAAGGTATTTACGACCCAAGAAAGGCCACGTTTGCTCCAACGTTAATCAGGCAATAAGTTATATTAGCAGAATTGATTCGCGCCTGTCAACTTCTGAGAAAGACAATTCCACATCCAAGACGAAAAATGCTTTAAGTAAGCGATCCAGCATCGTTCCCATCTCATTAGCACTAATATGCTAATAGTTAATGATAATTTTAACGTGTACTTTAATTTAAAATGCAAGTATATGCTATGTAAACGATTTTTTTTATATAAATGCAGAAAATCTCGACGTAATGAAAATGTCCTTTCACGAAACACGAAACCTAATCAATTTATAAAATCACTAATCGTAAAAAGTCGATGGCACAGTAGTCTAGCAAAGTTCTTAGTCTTCACGTTCTATTAGCTTGTAATTGAATAATGTGTATATGTGACAGTCAATGTGTCAAGCTAGTCATTTTGTAAAATGAGTGACCTAATCAGTCGTTTTACAAAACGACTGATTAGGTCAGCAGTTGCAGGTTCCAGTTTTTTTTTACAAAATGACTGAAAATTAAGCTTGATAATTTATTTGACTTATTGCCTGGTTAGGTTAGGTTAGGTTATTACTAATCGTGTGTCATTATGTGACCAGTCATTTTGTAATTCCAGTCATTTTACAAAATGGCTAGTTTGACACATTGACTGTAACATATATACATGTAAAATGGAATCATTTCAATACATGCTAACGTGATAAAATGTATGCAAAATGATCTGGAAACATGTATTACTCTGGCTATCTCTATAACTATCACACATCAAGGAATAGGTAACTATAATATTCCTAAATTTGAAGTACATACCAAAATTAAAAAGTACATTTTTAGTATATGACCTATAAACAGGTGGAAACAAAATGCCTACAAGATGTCATTGCTGTGTGGCATTAAAATGGGGGATAAAATGAGGTTCTTGCATCAGAGAACACCATTTTCAAAAGCTTGCTAACCTAAAATGCATATTAAACGAGTCTTTTGAACACCATGCATCCCCTTGTTTTAATAAAAGTCTATGTATAAAAATGTGTTTAATAAGCATGCCCTCGTACGAGCTGACATAATGGTAATTTATTGGACATTAATGAAGCCAGCAAATTGCCTCAGGTGTGTTTCAGTTGGGGATAAAATTAAAAGATGTATACGGAGGCTGACGCATATGGACCATGTATAAAACGGAAATGAGTTACAAAGGGAGGACGCAAGAGAGAGCTGCCATTTATGTGTGAAGTCGAGCATAAGGCAGCTGGACCAGCACCGGTCAAAGGGTTAATGATGAAATTACGTCTGTGTAACGTTGCATAAATTAAGAGACGTACAGTAAGTAATTAAACGAGGATTCTTTCGATCCAAATGACATACCGTCCGAATTTGATTTTAATCCAATAGTTAACCGTCTACACATGGCTACTCACAAAGTTATTTTCCTTCTTTTCGCTAGACCTAATGCGATACATTCGATCGTGGATTAATAGCAATAGGCAGAATTAATTAAAAATCAAGATTTGGATATTTACTTTGAAATCAGCCGACCCGAACAAGGCCCAATTTAAAATTGTATTAGAAACTTTTGTTTGGAATGGCAGCAAAAATGCCACAGGAGTTAATATTGTATTTCCATAACTTTCTATCACCACTTTACGAAAAGGTAAGTAATTTTAACATAAATAACTTATTGCATACACGTTCTAATCAAATATGGAATATACACTCCGTGTGTTCGAAAAGGGCTTGCCTACACATTTTTAACTTCACATGTCCATTTGAAGAATTTTTTCTTAGGACGCATTTTCTTCTAAATAATTAATAGTGCATCGACAATATTACGAATTGCGGTCGATATTTGAGAAAATGTGTTTCCATCACAGTCCTATCAACGTGTTCTAGTATTCCCTATAAAAAAGATAACAAAACAAAAAAAAGAAAAAAATGCATCGAGTCTTTCCTTAAATTTTCAGATTCAAATATTACTTCAAATGTATGTTTAAAGGGATAAATACGCGCTACAAATGCGCTTCTTCGCTCTCATTAAGCATTCTATTCACAAATTCCCCAAAGGCGTTCCTTCTGTTTAATAATACGATTACAGATTTCCCCATAGGGAAGGAAAACGTTAAGACTGCCTTTAAAGCTGGGCATGAATCAAATTGTGACTCGTACTCAACTCATTTTGAGGTTGTTGTGAATATGAAAGCGTCCTAGCTTCGAGGCAGCGCAATCACGCTACAGCATGCCCTACAAGTTAGAACCACAAAACATAGAAACAACTTCAAAAATGCCATGAAAATTGTTCAAAAAAAACGTAAATTCAAATAGTGGAAAACTATAGTGAACGGTGCGTGATTGCATATGTTGTCTATATAAGCATAAACGGATTAGAAAATGCATCGTCTGTTTACAATGCCCATTCATCAAAACAAACTTCGAAATGAACCTCTTCTAAACGTAGATTTCAAATCTGGGTTTTCTTAATATAAATTCCCAGCTCAACAAAACTGCGTAATGATTAGTTTATAGTTTAAACGGAAAGAGAAAATGCTCAAAAAACAAGATAAAGTGTCGAGGAGGGAGAATTTTGTGCCAACACCGATCGACTATTTCTGTCACAGATAGCAGACAACATTTTAGGCTTGCAAATATAGGAATACGTCCTCACTCTAATCCCAGCAACGATCAATAAATTATCTTTCAAATTCAGTCAAGCCATAATGGAATACAGCCTAGGCATGATAAGCTGTCATATTAAAATGTTAAAATTGCACTCGAGTAGAGCGCAACCTTGCTAGACAAGGGAAATGGGCTACATTTTAACTAGACTACATCTTGCTTTTATCGTAAATTTGCAAACACAGTGAACACCTTTAACACAAAAGTTCATAAACGTCGTGCTTCATTTTGTACTTAAAAACATCTGCGGCATTTTAGAGAAACATGGAAATTGTTCAGCAGAATGCATGTGTAATTTTATATTCCACTTTGCATTTATTCTTTAGAATTACATCCATTATTATACTTATTTATAAAAGAAACAAAAAATTTAAAATCCGTAATATTGTTTCAGGAAATTTTTCAACTAACATTTATAATAAGAACCATTCTTGTCATAACCATTCCTGAATAAGTGCATTATTTGAACCTATGCAGAAATACTTTAAAAAGAAAGTATTTGTCATTATACCAGTATATACCATCGATGATAACAGGTTTATACACGCATTATATGTCTCAACGTAAAGTATATATACCATATTCAGGAGGAAAGATGTAGCACATTATCTCTGAACATGCGTGCCAATGTTATGACACATTAAACTTTGAAAAGGTTCGTATTATGGCGTGGTCAAATATTTTCGTAGAAAAAATATCACGGAAATTCGAAATAAAATACACGCCAATACCAACGTTGGGCAAGTTGTCGTCAATCAATGTCAACCACATTCGCAAATTATCGTGAAGCTCTTTCTTAAGGTTGAAATCTGTTTATATTAAATCGATGTCACAGATGGTCATCGACGTGGTACATTTTGTCAGCAACAATGCCTCAATAAACAGTAAGTTATAGAGTAATCTACAGTACAGCAAAACGCAGAAAAGCGGTCGATGAGTAAACTGCCGACACATTCCCAGCTAGTTATGGATGTAAGGGCATCCAATTTAAAGAAGATCTCAATGGACAATTTGGCAATGTGTACGGGTGACCATTATCCACTACACTTTTCTACCTTGCTGATAATAACATTCGTTCTAAGGTAATTTATACATGCATATACATTTACACGTATACAAGTCCATGTAACATACTGTATCTGGGAGAGTATTATTGCTTATCAACGAGACAGTTAAATTTCATATGATACACATAATCATTATATAAAAAAGCTACATTTATGTTCAACATGTTTTTATTTTTTCCCTCTACCCCATTTTTGGTATTAAAAACCAACCATGTGGATATTGATTACGTCTGACAAAATTATCATTTTTGAATTTCTTCAGATTCAGTTTCAATCACTAAATTAGTATCATGTGGCACGAAACTTTCAGAAACTAAACATGTGTGCAGACGTTTATCTATATTGAAAACAAGTAAAAAAACGCGACGGGAATACTATTGCAATTGAAACAAGTGCATAAATATAAAGATGTCATGTGTAGATTCACCTGCGGTATGGTGTTCCATATTCTCATACCATCTCCAAAAAGGTATTCGTCACTCTTCGCTTTGACATATACAGTGGAACCCCGATTTTACGTTGCCCGTTTCGTATGTTATCCCGCTTCCTACGTCATTTTATGTTGGTCCGTGGAAATTTCCTATACCGATAATGTAAAAATTTCCCGGATTTTACGTTACCCTATCCCGCTTAATGCGTTTTTTTTT
>JAQGBW010000273.1:0-50113 GCA_034698625.1 Julus scanicus | reverse complement strand
TAAAATGAGTATGACAACCAATGTGTGGACAGTGATCCAAACATTGTGACACCATTCTATGGACAGTTATAGAATGAGTATGACAACTAAACTATGGACAGTGATGCCAAAACTAATCTATGCAGTATGACTACACAACTAAAATGACACTGGTCAAACGGTACGATTACCAATCTCTGAACAGTGTGACAACCAATCAATGGACATTTGCCAAAAACAATCTATGGACAGCTGCCAAAACAGTGGGTCAACCAATCTATATATAGACAGCTAAAGAACGCAACAACCAGAATTTTCTGCGTGCTTTTGCGCCATTATTTCTGCAAATTACGTCTTCAAATTAAATTGTGCTAACTTTGACAAAACTGCCAATCAATTATACCGCTTTATGAACTAACTAAAACAAGTTTTCCAATTAAAATAATTTCCTTTGTCTGTATTGACTAAATGAATGTCTTAACTTAATAGCTTAAACATAACTATCCAGTAATAATTCTCGTAATAAAGCACAGTTAGCAATGCAATCCAGAACATAAAACTTGATTACCCAATTTATAACACCGAATAAAAACGCCCATTTATTTCCCGTTGCATTACCGAGTTCTCTTAACGGATGATTAAGTGGGCCAGGAGATAAACAACGTAGAAAATCCCGGACATCTTAAGGCTTCCTCGTTAACTTTTCCATCCATTATTTCACTCGTTTTACGATAACGGCGTGTTGAGTTAGCTTTCTAGACGTCTAGAAATATTATTTTAGAAGATAGTTTTTCCTCCAACAATGATTACACGTCTGCACAATGATTGTTATTTAGATAACACAATTTAGAAAGCATAACTATACTGTATTCAAAATTTAGCTTTGTCTAATCGGAAGTGTTTCGAATTCGCCTCACGTCACACGCTTGTTATCCGCGTGCTTCCTGCGTGGTCACCAGGGGCAAAATTAAAGGAGATAAATATTTAATCGTCCTCAAGGCCAACTGTCTAGTACAGCTAGAAACCCGGGTGGCCAGGCCTGAACAACTATCTTCACTACTTATCCATGAGCATTTACACCAATTACAGTTAACTTCCGGCTGCAATAACCTAAGAAGATCAGCAATGGTGGCTGGATAGGCATGACAGTGTCTTCGAAACTGTCCCACGACATCCTCTACTACACAGTCCCAATTAGAAATGTCAGCCTGGGAATTTGCGTTGCCTTAGCAGAAAATTCGAAAAACACCTTCCATCAAAGTCAGGTTAACAGCTAACTGTCAACAGCATTAGCCTGAAGACAGTGCCTGCATGACAGCTATTGTCAGTACACTTTTATGGCATTCAAATTGACTGTCTCGCCATCACCCTGGAGAGGATGATGGCACAGCGTCTATTTTAAGGGCGGCTATACAACTGTCTTCAGTGATTTAACAGCATTAGCCTGAAGACAGTGCATGACAGCTATCATCACTACACTTTTCTGGCATTCACCTTGAAAGTAATTCACTGTCCCGCCATAACCCTGGAGAGGTTGATGGCACGGCGGCTATGTTAAGGGCGGCGATACAACTGTCTTCAGCCATTCAACAGCATTATCTTGAAGACAGTGCCTGACAGCTATCATCACTACACTTTTCTGTCATTCATCTTGAAATTCGCTGTCCTGCCATAACCCTGGAGAGGATGATGGCACGGCTGCTATTTTCAGGGTATTTAGAGGAAGAAATCAACACAACTGTCTTCATCCTCGGACAGTTCGCTCAGTTCACCCTCTTCCTTGGAGTTTGCTAAACCAATACTAGACTAGTGATTTTTTTGAAGACACTTAACAGGTATTTATATCGAACGACTGGATCAAACCAGTCACTAGACAGTTGACTGTCTTCTGGACTTTACGAAAAGCTTTCAAAAACATTACGTTTACACCTACATATACCACTTTTTATTATTTTATCAAAACATTTTATTCCCTATCAAGGGTTCAGAACCCGGAAGACAGTCCACCGTGCTCTTATCGTGTGGAAACGACCCCGCTCGATGCTAAACTGTTCCCTTATCGGGGGTATCGAACAACACCTCTACATAAACGCTTGCCCGGCACAACAACCGCCGTGACCTCTGACCCCGATCGAAGCGCTCGCCTTTATCTACCGGTCCTCTTGGCAACCGCAAAACCCGCAGCGCACTTTCAGCGGCATACGATAGAAGGGATACAAAAAAAAAGCATTTATAGTGCTAAAGCTCGACTTACAAGCACGCAGGATCGCGTCCCAAATCCATCGTATAATGGCGGCCATGGCCGGTCCAGAGGCACCGGGGAGGAAGAGGATGTCAGTCGGAAGCAGCGACGGCGGTGGCCCGCATGCCTTTCACACGGGACGCACGGCACGGAAGCCAATCGGTCGTACCGCTTCTCTCGCTTCCTGCGTCTCTTCTAGTGTTTACCATCAAACAGCAGCAGCAGCAGCAGCAAACGCGGAACAGGGACGGGGCGCCACCTGCCGGCCGAAAGAGCGTGTGGCGAGGGCAGCACCGAAAGAGACGCTACGGTGGTGGTAGTAGTGCCAAGAGGGTGCCACAAAGTTCGAATCTGTGTCTAAATCTATCCGGAAATACCTGGGTGGAAAAAGTATATAGGGCCATACATGTAGAGGTCCGTATATGTCTACATGAACTCGTTTATGACCTTATATGGCATTTCATGTCCATCTCTAGAAGTAAACATGGACTACACTGATTCATGCTAATGTTGCAATTAAATTTTGCAATATCACTCGGATGATACTGCATAGCATCTAATCTCTGGAATTCATATCAGTAAAATATGTTATCACACAATAAATGTAATTGTAGGTCGCTACAAGTTTAAGAGGGATCACAACCCTATCCTTTTCAATGGGTCGGGTTTGCGAAGATACTCACAGTTGAATGAGGGAGGTTTGGGTAGGGTTGAGAATTGTTTTTGGTGGCTTGATGAATCAGCAAGGGCCTCCGCTTGTCGTTTTTCACTTTGAAATGGTAATTTTTTTAAAATTAATATGTCTGTTATTTTGCATACACTGCCAGCAGATGACAGCATGAAATAGGCAAGTTGTGAGTGCACAAATTCAAATAATAATTTAATTTAAAAAAATCTACTGCATTTTAAAATTAAGAATGACGAGCGAAGCTCCTTGCTGATTTATTAAGTTATTTTAAACAATTTTTATTTTTTATTTAATCTTTTTTTGTTTGACTGTGAGTGTCTTTGCAAATTTACCCATTGAAAGGGATAGGGTTGTAATCCCCCTTAAGTAATTGCGAATCGAGACGAAAACAGTTTTTTTCATTTAAACTGACCATTCTTTTCCTTTTGCTAATTTGACATTTTGTTCTAAGGGTTGCGTGCCCCAAGGTATTATTTGGATTTCCGCCAACAAATGGTCGTTGTTAAAATCTAACAACATCAGTGGATAGAGCACACATGACTTCCTCCTTAACCCCATTAACAGTATTTTTATATCTAGAAGACTTAATAAAAAAAGTTAGGTGGTGAGCAATTTTGGTCCACCAATAGAATATATTAGAGAACCGCTAATCCGAACACTTCCAAAATTGAAAAACCCACAATTAAAAAATTTAATAACAACTGAATGTATACGATTTCAAAATACATGCAACATGCAAAATATAATCGCAAAAAGTGTATTCATTGAATGAATCCATTTTTGTAATCCGAGCAGGCCCAGTCCAAATTATTTTGAAATAGATGGGTTCTAGATGTTGAAATATTTTGCCTTAACTACGAAATCTTAGCACATTTTATCACAACCTCGAACACACTGGAACATCGAGTTAGTGAAATGTAAGCGACTTTTTGCAATGACGCCATTGTTTATGGATACCATGGGTAAAATGGCGTGCAATGACGTCAGTGTGCTGGAATGTGATGGGATATGACGTCATGGAACTACGAGCAATGACGTCACAGGTGGGCGTGACGCTAGACAAGTAAACAACGTTTGTCCTCGAACGCACCGCTTTTTATTTTTTCCTACGCAAATCGCATAAAAAACTGAGTTATTAAAAGGCAAGGGCAACTTCCCACTTGCTACAATAACAACAACGATACATTGTTGAGTCCGGTTTATCGGGGCACAACGACACTAGAACACCTTGACCCGATTAAGAAGCAGTCACACTTTTCAGGAAGTTTTATCAGTCCAATTTTCAGCCAATACTCTTATTATTTCGACCCAAATATTACCTCGCACGGCCCCAACAAGTCACTTGCATCAAAATGCTACACTGAGTCATAAAAAAGTAGAACCCAATTAAAAAAAATCACAATTTGGTGAAAAATGTTTCTATTAAAATAAAATTTGGCATTTGTATAGAACAATAGTTAAGAAACAAAAATGAATTATAAAATATGCTTACAATGTTCTCCGGTGGCTTTTACTAATCGAGTTCAATCCAAGTTTTCTTAATTCGTAGTTTCGAGTCTTCGATATTATTAATTTTCGATTTGTAAACCTGTTACAGTGGTTGGATTGGTCAACTGTGGCGTTTTCCTTTAAATCGAAGTATTTTTCACTAAGTTGTGATTTTTTTATTTTACTAGGTTCTACTTTTTTATGACTCACTGTGTAGCTAACAGATAAAGCAACTCTGTCAACAGCATTAGCCCAAAGACAGTACAATTTTCTGTCTAATGTAAACTTTTATGATGGATTAGCAAGTAAAATAGAAAGTGTAAAATATTCACAAAATTAGATTGAGCACTGCATAAATCAACTCAATTGATTCTTGAATTATATACAGAAGAAAGACATCATGATATGCAAATGTGTTGCACAGGGGGGAAAAGAAGGGAAACTTTTCCTATTCATTGCGTGAATGCTTTTTCCGGTCAGGTCAAGACGAAAGCAAACTTCATTCCAAACCAAACATATTCATCATTTCCGAAATTCAGACAGAGGTCGCCCTCGACGAAGAAAAAAAACACGTTTTCGATGAATAGGTTACTTTTAACGGATCAATAAACTCGCCAAAGGCATCGTTCAGTGTTCTTTTATATTTTCTCACAGCGACATTTTCATAGTTGAGAAAAGAGTTTAAGGCGCACTTCCGGAAGCCAAACATTTGGCAAACGTCAATATTTTCGCAGGGATTTTCAGCGAGAAACTCCTCGAAAACCACTTGAGAAAGCACTTGGCTTCACAAAGAGACGCGTTCACCCTAGCGTGACGAACTGACGGGACAACATTCACACATTCCTCAGTTTTAAGAAATTGCTCGTCATCTTTAAGAAAAACAAAAAATGTGCACTTTTGATACGGAGATACCAAACTTGGCAAACACTCGCTGCCCATTGAAAATCTGCCATGCCATGTACTACAGAAGCATCTGTCTTATTAGCTGCATGTGCAAAGAAGTAGACAATAACGTGAACACTAGTTTCAGCTCATAATATCCTCACCTGTCCTTTAACCCTTTTTTCTAACTGTTCTGTATTTTCTGTCCTATGATAATTTTACTGGTCCTCCTATAAGGGTCTTCGGAACTGGGGCCCAGTCTGTCTATTGTCCTTTTTGTAACCCATTACTGTTTGGGCCCTTTTTAGCTTTAGTTGCCTTTGGGCCCTTAAACCCTACCCAACCATAACATCCTTCATAATATGATATTGAACCGACTTTTTGCCTTCGTTATTCTTGGAATGATGTGTAACAGTGTACAATATAATCACACAATTATATTTACATACTATGTTACATTTTTATATTACATACTACATGCATGGCATGCTGCATGTGTTGTCTAATTATTTGTATGTTCAGGAAAGTAGACACAATAATGTGAACACTAGTTCCACCTCGACATATCTTTCATAATATGATACGTTTGTCATTCTTGGAATGATGTGAGCAGTGTACAAAATGCATTCATTGTTTCATATTAGTTGAAAACTAGCGTTTTTTTTCCATTTTTTCCCTGCAGCGTCAATTTCCCGAGCGTCAATTAACCGGGTTAACCGCTCAGGATTTCCTTTAGTGTTCACTGCGTATATGGTAATCTCGGAAATTCAAAAAATCCCTGAAAATAGTGCTCCGGAAGTGCCATGAATCCGGCACGACACTGAATAAAATGTATTTATAGATAAATACACCGTATTGACACTCAGTGAAAACATGGTAACGCAGAGTGACGTCACAATCTCGTTCATTCAATTCGGGTAACGAAAGCCCTATTTGACGATGGATATATTGAGTTGAAAAGTTCAAAAAAGCGTAAATGGAAGCTTTATGTTGCATTCTATTGAAAAATTCGTTAAAAGCTTATGCATTTGGATACAGATGGTGCGTCAAGATGGCGTCCTTCCTTTGAAGTTTCAGCTGACGCGTGTCACGTGTTCAAACGACAGCCCAAATTCCACGAATTTTGTGAGAGAAGCATAAGGAAATTTTTCCTGTAATTACGGTAGCATCTGTTCGAATACGACATGGGAGTTTATGTACATGTTATGTTTATGAATAATGGCAAAATGCAAAAAATCAACTATAAATGTATTTTTGCTAAAGTTGCGAGAGTATACATGTACTACTATATTGAAGGAATTTTATTAGAGTTAGGATCTAAGACGGAATGTTGACTCGGGTCGATAATTTTAATGAGATTTCGTATCCTCGCCATTTGTGCGGCTTTAATTGAACGATTTGGGTTGACAAAATGAAAAGCATCGTCATAGCAACAGATTGTTTCCGAATTATACAACGACAAGTATACATGTATAATTCCACTTTCCCATTATAATATGTGGGATGGAAGGGGGAAAAGGCCAATAAAATGTATATTAAACGAAAGTCAAATTAAAAAAATAAAAGACGCGCGTCCGAAGGAAATACGAGAGAGATTATCAAATCGAGCAAAACATCGAACTATCAACAAACTGAATTTGACGCCCTTAAATACGTCATGGCAACTAACCATAAACCCATTTGGTGAGAGAGTTCTATAAAACGAAAACAAAATCATTTTTTTAGCAACTTCCGTTTAAGTTTAGTAAGTTTGGCAAACACTTCAGTTTTACCATTGTTTGATCTGTCATCTGTGTTGGAAAGCGGCGTTCCAAATTCAATTGGAACAAGATGGCGGCCTTCACCGTGCGTTCCATTATTTTCCCGCTCATTTCGCTAATGCCACCTTATCATCAGTGCAAATGCCTTAAAGTCATTTTAAGCCCCAAGTTGATCTTAAAACGAGCACTACCAAGTTTTATGTTCGTTTTAAACAAGATGGTGGTTTTCGTCGTACATTCCATTTTTTTCCCGCCCATTTCGCTAAAGACAAATTAAGCTTAAAGTCGCCTTAAGCCATAAGTTAATCTTAAATAAGAGCTATACAACCTTTATAGAAAACTAACCAAATGGAGAGGACACTTGAATTTGTAAGCCTACCGCTGCCTTTTCATGGGCCCATTCAGCTCCTTAGTGAACCATCAAACAGATAAGCTGCAATGCACCGTTATCTAAATTAGCTTTAAAAAGTCACCATTTATACCCTTAATCTCAGTCTAATTCATCTACTGAAGAATGAAAAGGAACCATTAGGGATTTCCCCAGGGTGCAATGCATTGAATAGGCCAAAACCCCTCAATGTTAGGCAAACGTCGACAACACGCATGCTGTTATGGATTGCCTTCTTCAAGGGTCCTACATGATGCTTTACAAACACCGACTTTGCACACACAAAAAAAGCAGTAAAGATGCAAATCTAAATTGAATACGATAAGGTAAAGGGGCCATTCAAGAAGGACGTCTTCAAAAAAGCGGGGGAGGGGAGGTCTGCTGGCACGTGGACATGGGGGAGGGAAGAGGGGGATTGAAGGAATTTTGGGGACGTCCTTTTTGAATGGCCCTAAGCATTAGAATGGTATCAACAGCCCTTTCAACATTCCACATCAACCACCAGGGGGCGCTTCGTAACTCGTCATCCCTTCCAATCACGCCGACAAAAACCGTTACAAAAACCGTAAACAAGCGTTTCATCCTCGGCTACCGTAAGTCGTATCCTGAAACGAAAATCCAATTTCCGGGACATCTTCCCCTTGGGCAGGCTTAGGGCGCGATGCATTCTGGGGTTGGCGTCGTGTCGCGTTTAAGCCCTTTTCATAGGCCACTGAGTTAGAGAGAGATTAAAAGTCTTTGAGGAAGAATCGAGATTCGCCGTGTGACCGCTGGAAAAAAAAACGGGGAAGAAAATGGCGGCTGGGGGTTAACTTAATTGGAAAAAATTGGCTCGCTATTCAAATTCGGAGTTAAATCGGCTCACGTAAATGACGTAATGCTTGCTTGGTTGACAAAAGCAGCCATTTGATAAACTGTACACTCGGTGCCTCTTCTCAATCCGTGCACGTACCAATGCGCCAAATAATCTCGAGCCGTTTGAGTCCTTATCCCTCCTTATATTATTTTTGCCCCCTTAGGGGGTCACTAAACAAATACCTTCGCACTAGCAATAGTAATTTAAAATGATACTCTGGTTGCAGAAAATGAATGTAATTGCAGCATTGTATAGATGCGAATCAGCAATGAAACAGTGCACGTACCGAATACCCGTTATGGAAATTCGCTTAATAAAAACAATAGGGCCTGCGGGAAAACTGGGCTTAGGTACAGAAAACCCGAAGCCTGAATGCGGTTGGTTTAAACCGATAACAAACACTATTGCCATGCAGCCAGTTTCAAACAGTATGGACAGGCAGATTATGGACAACCATGGGAAATGGTTACCGATAGGGCACTTGGTCCCTTTTACGGATAAGCTGACATAAGCTGTGAAATTGTTTATATTGGAGTCAGTTTCAACTTTTAGAACGTATCTCGAGGACAATCACAAAATATAAACTCGATCAAATGAAAATTGATAAAGTTAACATTGATATCAAGTTTCGTCATTCCAAGATTGTCAGAAATTGGTTACGCACGTATGTATCTACAATCTACATTATGTATGAGGTAATCTTGATTCATGAGTCAGGGCTAAGTCATGATTAGTGGAGTACATACAGGACATGAGTCCGCCTTAACAAGATTAAACAAGCCCAAACACAGCTAGTTTTGAAGTGCCATCATTCCAGGAATTCAACAGCTACCGATAGGAAGTGGCATGACGTGACGTCATACTTGAATGAAATAATGAAAGAACCAAACACTCACCAGTCACCATGATGCTCTCATCGTTGGAGCCGAAGAACACCTGACGCGGGGTCTCTTGGCGTGGGCGGTACTGGCTGTGGCCCCGCCCCCTGAACTTGGTCCTCGGGCTGGGTGCACGACAACACTGCGCGTGGTATCTGGAGCTGGCAGGACTCGCCCCGAGTCGTGGGCTGGGGGTCAGGCGGGTCAGGTTGGTCCTGGCCGAGGGTGGGCTCAGGTTTTGTAGGTGGACACCTGTAATTAAAATAAATGTCACATGGCGCAAGGAAAAAATGTGATATGACCAAGCCGCAGGACAAAATTGATGTTGGCCAGATGTTGGTATTTTCCCAGCCAAGATGGCCGCCAAACAGACGTAGGCTCAGCATGAGTGTCTCTTTGGTTGCCATCTTGGAACCACTCGCCCATGGCTCTCCCTAGCGTTCCTTACTTTGCAACGGTGGCAAACGTCTTGATCCTGCAGCTATCCTGATGGGTGTGGCCACAGCCGTGACAGATATGTCCGGGTGGTCAATCTGCTTATCACTGCCATTGTGGCCGATAACGATTTGGACCTAAATATAAGAAAAAGGGGTATAGTACAACAGCGTCACCTACCGAGCCTCAACCTGTTCCCCTTGCCCATACCTGCAAAGCTGGTTCATCAAAACCAAAATCCATGGAAACAGATGTTGATGGCCGGTCCTTGAGGATGGTACTTGATTTGTACTAGAGCGCCTAATGGGTGATTCGTGCAACTTGGGAAGATTCCGCGGAATGGCCGGAGATTCTTCGCTCTCGGTGGCACCTGATACCTGTTCCGTGCGTGATCCATGGGGGTTGATGACGTCGTCTGTGGGGAATATGATGCAATGACACAATTTTAATCCTAATACACGCACGTGGACACCCACCTGAGACGACATGCATGCAACTCGTTGGATTAGGGGAGGAAAAGGGAAGGGAGATGAGCAGGGAGAGAGTCAAATGAGTGATTGGTAAAGTAGGGGTAAAAAGAGTGGACTCATCATCATTCATGTTTGCTGTATTTTTACTTCAACTAAGATGTAGTTATCTACGGCATTATTGTTGGGTTTATTGGTAGTGTTTTAGCACAATATTTAGGAGATTTTGCCAAATGCTCTGTTGTTTTTATTAGGCAAATTTACACATCTGCATAAAAAGACAACTGACCATATTTTTAAAATGCTAGCTCTTAAGTACGAAAGCATATTTAGAAGAATATCATTTCTATTCATACACAAAACTAAATAATTTTCAAATTTTACAAAAAATACACCTTTAGATATTCTCTAAATATAAATAAATATATTAAAAAATGTACATTTCATGTATATTTCCAGGAAAACTGTTGGAAAAAAATTTAAGTAGGCAACGTATTTCAAAGATTTCAATGCTCAATCCTTAATATTTTCAAGGACCATCTTCTTACCCTCCACCCAAAAACACACAAACATTACACAACATTTCTCCAACTTTATGGGCACCCTTTAATATTTCTATATCCTAGTCACACAGTTTGCATATTTCCCCCATTTCCATAATGTTTATGCAATGTGTATAGAGACCGATTAGAAAAGTGATGACATATTCTAAATCAGGCTTTTCATAATTAAAATGTAATTCTTAATCCAGACGCTTCATAATTTGACCGCACAATGGTGACCCATGAAGCAAATGACTAATGGTTAATGCACAAATCCCTGGTGATTATTTAAGCGGCTTACGTAGCCGTTAATTTTTAAAGCTCCCAAAATTAAAATTAGCGACTTAATTACGTCTCCCTTTTTCTAATTTTACAACTCTTTGGCAATTGAATCTATAGGCTAGTCCATACTAGACCCCTGCACATCATGACGTACAAGGAGTGGACTGACGTCATTATCATCCCTTTCCCCTCGCTTTGTTGATCCTACTTGATTCCCCCTCTTAATGACCGATGTCGTAATTCCGATATTAATAATGGATTTCTAGATCCCATAATTCTTGTGTGCACTCCATTAGCTCGGCGATATTTGCGCGAGAAAACGTAGGGAAATGGGGAATTGTACCCTAAGCTTCCACGCCACCGGAATCTTCCTCTTAATCAATCATAGGTTAATTATCGAATGATAATGGTTGCTAGCACTTACCTTCTACATTTAATCGTCGATAACAATGGAAATATCCTTGGATTAGAAAGACTTTCAAGGAGGCTTTAGCACGAACGTAGAGCGCAGCCATCTTAGGAGTTTCCAGTTTCATCTATAGATCCAAATTATCGAAAATTAGCAACTGTTCTTTAGTCTGTCCCTTTCACTTGGTCGTATTTCCGTGGGTTAAAGGGCACGATAAAGAAAGAATTTAAAGTCAATCAACATCAAATTTGGCGCCTTGTTTCGAACTTGGACTTTCAGCATTTTAGGCACTGTGTGATAAGGCTTGTTGCCTTAGCGTCGATGGAATGCCATGCATAATTTTCTTAGGTCATGCCATCGACGATATAAGGCCCAGTGGCATAGCGAGGATATTTGGCGCCCAGATGAAATCACCCAAATATAGGGCAAATAATAATTGGCAAGATTATTATATTTCTTCATTTTACTGCACTTGTCCAAACGCCCTCTTGACCAGATTTAACATTTCGTATGCAAATACGAAAATCAGAGTCCTACATTCGAAATTGCCGCTGAAACGTGTTATAAGGGTCATGCATAATTCATGTCTCTGGTCGTATTTTTTTTTTTTTTTTACTCCTAAGAATCCGCGGTTTTAAAAGCGAATTTTCCCCAAAAACATGTAAAGATTATATAGACAGAATCCATAAGTTCTGTCAAGTGTAACCTGCTATTAAAATACGCTATTTCTGTTAATTCTTGCCGTTTTTTTTTTTGTTTTTTTAATGATAGCAATGATGTTATCTCTCAAAATCAGCACACAAAAAAACGCATTTTTTAAGTCTTATCCGAATGAGGTTTCGTAAACATTGAGCGGGATTAATGACTATTGCATTCCAACCATACATTACATTAATTAGATCGAATCTCGATTATTCACCTTCTGTTTTAGAGGCTTCCAAGATGAACATGCCGCCGTCCACTTCACGGACAACATTAAACTGAAACACTTTTGCGGCTTTTTCAAGTAATTAGCGGCTTTTTCACAAAATGTTTTCAAGCACAACAATCAAAAGAAGCCGGCACGTGATGTCACCAGCAGAAAATTCTCGCGCTACATGCTGCCAGATGCGGGATATTTCCAAAAATTCCAGTTCACCTGTTGCGGTGGCCAACCTAAGCAATGCTTTTTAACTTGGTCATTAGCATAGAATTTTATCCGTATATTAATTTCTCAAAAATCATCAAAATCTAATTTGAGCGGCATTATAAGATCAAAATTGGCCCAGCATCGAATCGAAGCTGGTCACCGGGGGAGAGCGAGCGTTTTCCCCGGTCGTCTGGTCACGTTGGCGATGGTCCATTTCTCCGCCATATCGTATTCCTAGGCTGCTTCACGCGTTGCTCTGTTTTACCCGATTTCTAGCGCTTTTACCGAAAATAGGGGACTTGAAAAGTATGAGCTCTTGTGAGGACGATGTACTGCGAATCGGGAAAAAACTGGAAAAAATGGTTTCCAAAGATGGCTCAGTAAGTTTCGGACCAGAGTTGATACGAGTTATTGATACGAACCGTTTAGGGATCGTGCCAAATTTGCGCATCAAAACGTTTTAAAAAAAAACAAAGAAAAGGACGGGGCAAAACGTCGAGATGCCAAGCTTCAGAAGGTTTTAAACGACATACGAGTGCTTACAGAGCTGTCAAAAACGCTCCATGCGCATTAACAGAGAACAAAAATCTCAATTTAAAACGAGCCAAAATAAGCCTAGGTCCACACAATGGTCAATTGGTCCGCCAAAAGCGCGCCAATTCTTCAAATTGTCACCCCCCGAAAACTTACCCCAAAATAAAAATTGAATAAATATCTATAAAATTGGTTGCCTTCTGTTTTGATTTACAAAAAAAAAGCAATCCTAAACGTTGAGTAGACCAAGGGTTCATGTGTATATAAACATGATCCCTGCTTTATCTAATACCGTCCGTCTTGTTTTTTTTTTCTTTCTGTAGGGTCAAGAGCAAGCCCTGGACATGTTGAAGACCCTTCAAGCCCTTCCCATCAACCTGGAAGTTTTGCAAGTATGAAAATCTATTCATTCCTAATGTTAGAACCTTATGTATTAAACTATAGGTTTAGTCCTAATATATAGGTCCTAGGGTCCAAGTTTGCTTCAAATTGTGTGACAGGAGTTGCAATACTCATAGAGGCTTTAAAAATAACGAATAGATACCTGGCAAGTTGCACTAATCAATTTTCTTCCTTCAGAGAACCCGAATCGGGATGTCCGTCAATGCCCTGCGCAAGTCTAGCAACGACGAAGAGGTCATCACACTGTCCAAGCACCTCATCAAGACCTGGAAGAAGCTGCTCGGCGGTGAGTAGTCGACACGAGGAACATGAAGGCAGTCGATTTTCAGAGATAATGGACATTCTTTGTCCCATTGCAGGTCAAACCACGCCAACGACCACGAAATCTGATGGCAGTAAGGAGCACATCAAGAAGGAGGGCTCCACAGATAAATCCAACTTATCCGCAAAGAAGGATCCTCCCAAGCAAACGTCGTTTCCCGCATCCGCCACCCATACCACTGACTCTGTGCGGATCAAGTGTCGCGAGTTGCTGCTGGCTGCGCTCAAGGTGGAAGACTTTCCCGAAGGAAGTCAGGATCCCGACGAGGTGGCAGCTAAAATAGAAGATAATATCCTTGCATTAATTTTAACTTTGGGAAACGCTTACCCGACTCGTTTGGAAGACCCCGGGTTGTCTGCCGAATAGTTTAACCTTATTATCGATGATTTATATGTTAATGTACATGTCTTCTCCTTAACGCTTCTCACCCATCTTCCAAGAATTTAGAAACACCGACATGAAATACAAGAACCGTGTGCGCAGCCGGGTGGCCAACCTGAAGGACATTAAAAACCCGCAGCTCCGGGAGAACGTGCTGCTGGGAGCCATAAGCCCGGAGCGCATGGCGTCGATGACGGCAGACGTAAGACCCCCCGCATACAAGTTACGTGCGGTTGTGCCGCGGCCTTACCAGGTTTTTCTCTTCTCTCTCTTTGTAGGAAATGGCCAGCGACGCGATGAAGAACCTGAGGCAAAAATTCACCAAGGAAGCCATCAACGACCACCAAATGGCCACAAACAGTGGCACCAACACAGACCTCCTGAAATGCGGCAAATGCAAAAAACGAAATTGCACATACAATCAGGTATGGCACTTACCTGTTGGCCTCTCCCTTTTCGTAAGCACATTTCCACCAGTTAACTCTCTTTTTCTGCAGATCCAAACGCGGAGTGCAGACGAACCCATGACGACCTTCGTGTTCTGTAATAACTGCGGGCATCGCTGGAAAGTAAGTTAAAAATGGTGTTCTTTTCCTTCCGAGCGCACCTTTGTTGCTTCTCAGGACTAAAGTGTTCCGGTTGTCTTTTTTCCAGTTTTGTTGAACGGATGCTGCTGCTCACCAAAGGCATTAATCATTCTTCGTGGCAACCAAATTGTGATATAGTTTTCCCACCTTCCCGTTTTTTTCTGTTTTCACAGCATTTCAAACCTGTTATCGATAGTTTGGCCGAGATTAAACGGGCGCGTCCGTCGGCGGAAGCACCGTTTCGAAGGTCGCGCCCGACTTGCGACAAAATGCCGATTTATTCTATGATTCGCTCGAATTACTTTTTTCTTGCTGTCACTTTTGTATTAGAAAGCTGTACAAAAACAACTGATTTTCAATTGTATCAATTCCAACTGCAATAAAGTTACAAAATGGCATATTGAATTTGGGACAACGTTTTCATTTGAAGCTCGAAGTGGTGACTGTCCGACTTATCGGCACGTAACCTCTGCATTTGTTAAACGTGCATTTGTTTTGCATAAATTGGCGTCAAACGAGATGTTTCAATTTCATTTAAAAATTTAATTCCTAACAAAGATACGGTTAAGATTATTTTTTTCTTGTAGAAGCGCCGATAATTTAAACAATGTACTCTTATATATATATATTTATATCGCAACGTAAAAAAACCTCTCACTATCTCCCGTCCCATTCCTCCAGCTTACCGTCAACAAACACCAAGTTTCTGCTGGGCGCCGGAATGTCCAGGTCCGTGGCTTTCCGAACGGACGCCGTGGGGTCGAAGCGAGTGTCGCCTGCACTCGCGGAGCCCTAAAGCGGGAGAGAAATAAGATCAGCGGGATCTCAAACAACCTCTGGAAAACACTCAGAGAATATGGACAAACCTGGATGCCGGAAATGAATTCTAGGAGGTCGATGGTCAGCAGACGATTGGAATGTGTCAAAGCCAACAAGCTAAAAATGGAAACAAATGATTTTATTTGGAGATGCGGGATTCCCAGAAACGAAGTTCTCAACTTATAAAACTTTCGGACCTTTCGGAGTTGCATAGGCTGTGTGACAGAATCCGCTGGCATATGTCCTTGTTGAGCTGCAGGTCAAAGAGCGGCAGCCCAAAGTAACAGTCGAGGATCGTCCACGCCTGGTGCCCGTCGACGTACGCCTTACAAGAGGAGGCGGTGCTGACTAGTGCGCTTTCTCTACTGGGAACGTCAGTGGAAGACGAATGATCTGGTCCGAGCAAATCCAGCTTGTCCAGCTCGGACACCAAGATCTGCTCCGCCCTGCTGTCCGTGAATCCGTCCAGCGGCCAGGTGGAGTCGGTGTCGCAAGGCGCTCCGCCGGTACGTGGAAGATTGCTAGGATATTCCGCGAGTTTCTGCGCCAGGTGGACCATGGTCACGAAGCCGCAAGTGTGCTGTAGATCCATCGAAGACACGAGTTTCTTGATGGCTGGATGATGGCGTACGCCTGCAACGATTGATTAAACGAGTGACCGTCCAGTACAGATCGAGATACAAGTGGATTAACCAAAGTGGACGTGGTGAGCACGTACAGTTTTCCTCGGCCATTTCCTTGGCATGAAACGGGAAAGGCACGAAGATGGTCTCTTCGTCCCGCCTGTGACTGTAAGCCTGATGGAAGAGGATTTTGCATTGATTTTAAAAAGAACGAGCAAGATAACACTTTTCAGGCGAAAGTAAGGTCACCTGCACGAGAACTGCAGAATGAGTTAAGGCATCGTTCAAAGTAAGGAGAGCATTCGACGTGGGCACTATGCCGGGGTCGTGGCCCCACGTAGTCACGAGTAGACGGTCGTAGTCCTAAAACAAGATATAACGTTGAATCTGCACGTCTCGCATAGGCAGTTCGCGGTGCAGTCTAGGTTTGGGAACCCACCTGCAATATCTTCGGTAAGCAGCGCATCCGCGTGCCTTTTGAAACGAGCAGTGTAGGAGGACCGTGTCCCGTGGTATGATATACAAAAAGTTTGAGCCAAATGGAGCTCACCTAAACACGTGGTGACAATAAGACAAATTCAATTCCCCGATGCACATTGCGTGTGAGAAAACCAATGAATATAACCTCTGGAATGGCTGGTCCCAAGTGTGGCGGCAGACAGCTCGTGATTGGCCTTATCTCGTTACTGAGCGGGGCCATGGACACCAGCAACCTATAGATTAATTGTTTTTGTAAGATGTTACCGTCTTTGAACTGATTTGCAGAAACCAAACTCTTGAAAGACTCTTACGCGTAATTTTTGTTCAGAAGCCGGGCGCAAGTGGCCGGCTCCAGGCTCTGCAGGCTTTCACATCTCACCAGGTCGAGGCCCATCGAGGAATTAGATTCGGGAACCACGATGAGGCTGCGGTTGTTCCTTAGGAAGCGCACCGTGCTCTGAAGCGTCAACGCATGGTCAAAATAACGCTGAGCTTCGCCCTCGCCGACTTCCCTGATCTACAATAGCCGCAAGAACATGTTTACTTTAAAATTGAGAAACATCCAAAATTATTCATTCCACAATATGAGATAGATGCGAATAAAATATCAAACCAATTTACCTTGTCCAATTCCGTAAGTAAGCTGTCCAGAGATTCATCGGGCAACTTTCCCACTTCGAACATTGTTACGGCGTGGCTTTTCAGTCCCTTTAAATTGGGAATGGGCAACAAGCGGTAATTAAGCTGGAGTTTGGGGGGAAGTCTAGGCGAGAACCGCAATGTTGGGGATGCTTACGGGTGAAAGGTTTCCCATCATCAAAAAGGCAGTCAAAGTAGAATCAAATAAAAATGCAATGCGCTTATTATGTCCGACGGTGGCAGTTTCACTGATATCTGAAAAGCGTAAAACCAGAAGTTTACAGCAAGAACCCTTGAGGAACGAAAACCCCATTGCTAATCGCAGGTACCCTACCCAACCTTGTTCGTCGTAGCTTGAGGTATCTGGAGACTTTTGCCTGCTGGATTCTGGTTCGGAAGAAGATCGGTCGGTGGAGGTCCCCCAGTCGAGCAAAAGGATGCCATCTTGGTCAGCGCTCCTGAAACGGAAATCAAATCCTTCCATAAATAATTAAAAACTTGGCACAGAAATTAGTCCAAGATTCTACTTTAAGAGATTGACAATAGATAAAATCTCAATGCTGGCATTTTTTATTTTTATATGATTTGGAAAAAAAAAAGTGCACTCACTTCTTGGGTGATTGCTTGTTATAGTGAGACCATGACGAGTGCCACATGTTGGCATCAAAATCTTTGCCTTTTGGGTGGGCAAACCCTAATCGGCAGTACATGGACACAGCGTTCTTTACCAGTTCAGAGTCGATTTGAAGGATGTTAGATAGCTGCAGAAAAATTAAATTGTCTCAAATGTTCACAGCGCACTAACACATTCGGTCATTGGAACTCACCTCCGACACAGGCGTGTATTCATCGATGGAGACAAATATTTTATACAGGAGGGTTTCCAGATAGTCGCCCAGCACCCTATTCATCACAAAACCTTCCAGAGGTGGTACTACTCCCCAAAAAAGAAATCAGTAAATTGTGGCTGTACCACCGCACTTACGAACAATCTCGAGCTGATCCTCACCTATGATGCAATCGTCATCAATGATGGGAACATCGACATAAATCAGGCCCTTGCGATACAAGCCTGGCACAAAAAAAAACACATTTAACAATAGTCGGACGAATGGGCACGGTAAAATCCAAAAATGCCAAGCTTAAGGACTGATGAACAGGAATAAAGCTTACTGTGAACCTCCTTAAAGGGCATGTCCCCAGCCTGCTGACACCCAAAATCGATTATTTTATCCACGATTACTTTTTCTCCCGATGTCACTAGCTGAAAACAGCAACATCATTAAGGGTTTTTAGTACTGGGAAAAATAAATGACAGAGGAAACGAAAACGTCATTTGAGCGTCCACACATACCTTGATGTCGTCCTCGGTGATGTAGCCCACCTGCAGCAGCCACCAAGGTTCCACCAACAGATCTACTACAGGCTGTGATGGCAGTACTTCCTTGACAGGTTTCCGCCGAAAGAACCTCTGCAACAAATGGCTCTCTGTCAAAATCTTAAATATCCTAACGTTTCCCATACATGAACAGTAAACGTTCTAGCAAACACGTCAGACAAACCTTCGAGGACCGGCACTGGTTCATTATGTCGATGTACTGGTTTCGTCCGATGCCCAAGAGCCTCAGACCTACATGGTAAAAAAATTACTTGGTCTCTAATCAAACATATCACGCTGTTGTTTTCGCATTCATTGCAGTTCGCTTACAATCTGCGGCAGTGAAATTTGGAAGGGAGTCGTAACTTTTCTCTTGCATCATTAGATCCTGCATCATGTTTAGATAGTACTGGAAAGGCGTCATTCGCATCCCTTTCACAATGACGTCGGACAAATGGTAAGGAAATAGCATCAAGTGTTCGCGACTGTAGCGCAGCAGAGATTCGTAGTAGCGCTTGTCATCCTTCATCACAGTTCGAACTTGATAAAAACGGAAGCCGAAATTATAGCAGCTAGACTATTTTCGTATTCCTGTCAACGTGATATTTTTAGATTTTGACTTACTTAAATTGCCTTTATGCCTGAGTTGATTTTTAATGCTGAAAGACTTGATGCATTTGGCATACTCTTCTTGAGAGAACCCCAGTTGCTGAAAATAATGTAAAAAAAAATCATACCGGCTCAAATGACATGTAGTTACAGGAATATGCTATTTTAGTCATGCTCAACAGAAAGTAAAATACAAAAATTTGGATTAGTACAAAATTAAAAATTAATATTCTGGGTATTAAATGATAATGTCAACATGAGCTTATCACGTTAAATGGCGCGCTTACACACTAGTAATATTACTTTGCTTTCGCTTATTTGGCCATAAGCCAGCGGCAAGACGAGTAACATTACAGTAACGCAAATTTTAAGAATCACTAAACAGAATTAACATATTTCGGGGATTTAACTTGGTATTAATAAGAATTGAATACGATTTCTGAAATATCAACATTCCCAAGATTCGTGAGATGAGGTGGAACATCCTGATGTCAAGTTGCACTACCTGTTTCACGTTGGCCGGAAGTTTCGTCCACGGATATTTCTGCTTAATGTGGAATTCCACATCGGTATTCATCATAAGTAACTATTAAAATAAAATAACGTTAAATAAAGGGTCAGCTTTTAGGTAATCAACCGCATTATGTCAGCATGGAACACTTGCAAAAACAGAACGCCCATTGAAAGTTCAAGGACGGAATAAGGTTACGGCTGCCCATTGGAAAGCATTGAACAGGGTGCGCCACTTGTATATTCGTGCAAATTGCAAAAGCGCTTTAGCGAAGTTCCATAGACAGTATGTACAGGGTGACTCAAAATTAGTTCTATCATCAACATGAACGATACTATGTATTTGAATTAAAAATGCTGCTATTAAACTTGATATAACGCATAAATTAAGTTTCCAAAATTATAAATTTGTGTCGAAAATGAATATACTACTTAATAGAAATGACAGATGTTATATTTTTTCACAAATGGATCTACAACATTCGATTAGAGGATATAAGATGAGTGGCACACATCAAATCATTGGTTCAAATCCGCATTCTGTATTAATGACGTGGATATGGAGGAACTTCGCAAGCATCGACTACTCTTTCCAAGATGACTCCATATAAAATACATCTAAAGCAATGGCGCTTTTATTTACGGACAACAGAGCGTTGCAAACTTATTTACACCAGGGGGCAATCATATTTTATGTCATCTTTGTTAGACCATATCTCACAATGGTTGAATCCTGCTCAGGTCGTTAACACGTGACATATAAAATGAATTTATGGCTGTAGCAATTGGTGACACGAAATATGAGCGCCCCTTGCTGTAAATCGTATAATAAGTACCCTTTAATTTATTGAATTTATGGGGCCAATTGTGTTAAATTTTCTCCAAGATAGGGCCCCATTTTAAAGGTGTTGACGTCAAATATGGGCGACCCCCTGCTTTGGACGACAACACGTGACATTTAACCCATAGCAAGTCATTTGGAAACTATTCACTACCTTGGAATCAGTCCCAGTAATAGCGTGAGGGTCGTCCATACATGTCTTCAGCACGGTCCAAGTACACCTTTTACAGCATAGTAACTAAAATCAAGGTCGAGTGTTGAAAAAAACCGTTGGGCTTAGGGGTTAACTATCCATTTGAAATAGTTGGTGGGGGCACCCGTGGGTGTCAGTCAATTAATAGTGGTGTTCAGAGGGAGGAGGAAAGCTTTCAAGCTTTATAAATGCTAGCCTAAACCAGGACCTGTCAAAAAGGCTGAGGCCGGCATTCATCCCTGGAGTAGCCCTATGACCCTTAAATACAATCTTGTAAGACATGATTTATTATTTTCAAGACGGAACCGTTGGGAAACGGTGAGGGTCAGGCGGTCAGGGGTAGTGGTGGTGCCCACCTGACTCATCCTTTAAAAGCGATTTTTTTTTAGCCTAGGGTGGGTCACCCTGATGATTGGCTAGCTACTTACATGTGTTCGGAATCCTGGTGCATTTTTTTAAACCCACGTAATAACAGGAATCCTTTTCTAAACATCTCTGAAATCGAAAGAAAAAAAATTCATCAAAATTCAGTACATTTTTTCAATATAAATTGTGAAAATATATTAATTTGTACATATTTAATGTTAATTTATGTTCAATATATTTAAATTAACATTAATATATGTGAACATAAGTACAGGTATTGTGTAGTATATTTTATGCACACATTAACTTGATTTAAATATATAATTTAAAATATTTTACTGCTAATATTCTCTTTAAAGAATACATGTCTGACAACATTTTTATAATCATATACTGTATGGCCATATGTTGATACAGTATACATGCACATGTATTCGCATAATTATAGAGTAAATGTTATGCATGTCCGATTTCTTATGCAGAGTGGTCACAAAAAAAGGTGGGAACCTTATTCATAAATTCGTAACTTTTGTTTTTTGATCAAATTAAATCCAATTTTGCACAAATATAGGCAATAAATGTATAATGTGTTTTCATATAACATTAATGCTGCATAATAATAATATACAGTAGTTGTTTATATGCTAACCATAACTTTCAATACGTAAAGGTTGCTCAACTCAGTTTGGGATGTTACTGATAATTTGCAAAGTGATTGGACTTGAACTGAACTTGTACGAACTTGATCGAACAATTAATCGAAAATAGAATCGAAAACAAACTATAATTTCTTTGAAAAACACAAGTTAAATCGATGCCTTACATACATATACATTGTGCTGAACCTCTGTATCAGCTATAAAAACAAAATTAAAACTTGCTAGTCAGCCATCTCGTGACAACGACATCAGCCGAAATAGGGGCCATTCGAAAAGGATGTCATCAAGAGGGGGTAGAAGGGAGAGTCTGATGGCATGTGGACTGGGAGAAAAGGGGGAGAAGGGAGGGGGAGAACCATTCTGGACGTCCACTAATGATGGTATTTTTCAGTTTTTTGATTTTATGTGTAATTGAGTTTTAAAAGTCAGTGAAAGGAAAAATGTGTCCCCAGTCCCAGATGTACTTGAATTTTTAAAACCTCGGAAAAGTCGGGAATTATGCCTAACTTGGTGATAAACACTAATTTTATGCTGTAATTTCCCATTGTGGTCAGGAAATTTCTGATAATCAGAAAATTCTGTAAAAATGTCGTGGAATTGGTAGCGAGGCGGGCACTTGTAAATTTATAGGATGGGCCTTGGTATGTTCCAACACATTTTCTGGACACACTACTTTTCAAACAAAACTAAGGACGTCTATGAGGGAGGGGAAGGGGGGGGGGTGAGGGTAGGGATCTAGGCTAAAATGGACACCATGTGGACAGGGGGTAGGAGGTGGTCAATTTTTGAAGAAATTTCGGGGACGTCCTATTTGAAAGGCCCCTATCTACTTTTTCATGTAAAACTATAAGTTGAACTCGATCAAATTCGGCGGAACGTGATTTTCTCTTTTCCCCCGTCTAATTCTCGCAATTAAAGCGGTCGAATTAACACTTCCCCCTAGAAATAAAAGCTGCGCTTTTAATTTGGGACGTACCCCTATAACGGAATTAGTTTTTCGGCGGTGGGTCCAACGCGGAAGAGGGGTGAAAATACGTCACCCTTTTTCTCACCTCGTGCATAATGGCGTCCATTATAGCTCAGCAGCAGGCTGTTTTTTTTATAGCGAAAACCTTTTATAACAAAACATAAACGAGTCCTCTATGGTTTTTCGTCGAGGGAAAAAAGAACAACCAAAACTAAAGGAAAAATGCGCAATTAAAATAAGAGTGAACCCGCTGAGGTCAATTACTTAACGGATTTTCAATAGCTCGGCCCCCCCACCGGGTAGAAGGGAGGGGGGTTAATAGGGTATCTGGGTCCCCCCCCCACCCGAAAAAAGAAGGCTGCGGGGGCGTATTTCGTCCCTTATTTCACGAGCATGACTCGGTGTGTTTTCGCCTTTTGTTGTCCACGCTGGCGGGACAGTTTGTGTGGCTGGAGAACGTGTTTCTTAACCTCGTTTCGTGCCGTTTTCTCTCTCTCTAAAACCGAAAACTGTGTCAACGTTTTTAATTTCGCACCCATTTTTACCCTCGCTTCCTCGTGATATACTTTTTCGCGATTCTACAAAATTAAATAAATAAACACGTTATACACGTAACGTTCACATGTGGAGGTGCTCATCGAGTGAACAAGGTAAGGCAGGGAAAAGCATCTCTAAAAAATGTGGGTCCGCTTTGCCGACACTCACTTCGCCGACAGACCATTTTGTCGACTTTCGTTATTATAATATACTATAATTAGATGGTGTTGCCTAACCTAGCCTGATGTCGTAGAAAAAATTGTCGGCGAAATGGCAAGACGCTGTCGGCCAAGTGGGACTACACGTCACAAAGCATCTACAAAGTCCTGATAAATGCCATGGCTTTGCCGACACCCACTTCGCCGACAGCCGATTTTGTCGACTCTCGTTATTATAATACTTTAATTAGTTGGTCATTTGATGGTAATTTTTTGTCTAACCTAGCCTGACGACGTAGGAAAAATTATTGGCGAAATGGTCTGTCGGCCAAGTTGGACTACAGCTCTTAAATCATCCCCAGTATCCCACGGCAAATATGAAAAGAAAATAATACATAAATCGATCCAAATGCCGGTAGTTATGCCCAAAAAAATGAACTTCGCGATATGGGAAATGTGGGCAATATCCGAAAAACCGGAAGTGGTCAATGCACTCCCATAAATCGTGACTGGGACCTCGCTCCTGATGAGTTTTCCTTATCGATGGATCAGCGCTGATTTTCAAGTGCATTGCTTTCTCCATATTCAGCTCGGGGTTAATGGAAGGGGCGTTCGAACGCCAGGGTCATGACCCCCGAAAAAAAAAAACACGAGATACTCTCAACTGAAAGAACCAGAGTCCAGATTCTGTTACAGGAACAGGGCATGAAAAGCCAGCCCTCGTTCCAATTGTAATTAAGTGGGGGGAGGAAAAGGAAGAGGAGAAGGGGCGGGGGAGGGAAATGTTGGTAATGCTCGGCGCCATTGTTAGAAACCCTGGCATCGTGCACAAGGTGAGCTTTGCTATAACGCTCCCATTCAGGATACAAAAATTATATACAATTTCTGTTAAGGGTCCATTAAAAAATGACGTCCCTGAAATTCCTCCAAAAATCGGCCTCCCCCACCCCTGCCCACATGGTGTCCATCATTTTTTTATCCCATGCAGACTCCCCACCCCCTCATAGACGTCCATTTTTTTTTTTTTTTTTTTGAAAAGTAGGGTGCCCAGAAAACTTATCAGAAATGTATATTACGTATTTTCATATACGGACCAATAAAAATGTTCCACCAGGGTTTGAATAGAAAACTAAAGGAGTATCCCGGATATACATTTTCCCAGGATCTTGCAAAACCATTTTTTATGTCAGAATAATGAAACTAATATTTTGGGTGTTAGTTTTTTTTTTCATAAACGAGAAGAAGAAGTTAATGAGTCTGAATTTCGACAACAAAAAACACACATTAAAAACTTTAAAAACATAATAACTCGAATGTATGTTCACGGTTCAAAAATCTGCAATCCCAAATATAAATATCTTTCTTACACATCTACAACACGAAGAAATGTTAATAAAAAGAATTATATTCGAACCAATTATTATGTCTGAAAGAATCAAAAAACATGTCGGCATTTTTTTTTCATATTTCTACTTATTCCTTTCATTAAGAGAAATTAAAATCATTTCACGGTGTACTAGATACCCACAATTTGACAACAACAAAAAACTCATTTTAATGGTGGTTTATATTGCAGCGCACATCCTCCATCCGTTGACCGCAGTATTATCCGATAAGTTTAATCGACCGTTTGATAGTACAATAAACTTAATGGAGCGTGATTTAACCCAATATAAAATTCATACCAAAAATGCATTAACAGGTCAGCTGCATGCAGTGGTCGAAATGGGTTTGGTCAAGGTTTCAGTTTCTAAGGGATGAACATTTGTTTTTGTTTTTCTCAGACGTTCACAACTTGAGTGATTAATAATGGATTCAATGCCTCAGATTCTGGATTCCGAAAACCGATTAAGTTAATCCAGCAGTTTAAATATGAGGATTATATCACCCTTAGATTTGGGGGAAAAACTATTTTACACGCATTAATAATAGTTATTTTCTTTCGCCAAATTGCACCATTGCAGGTGCACGTTTGGAGATGGTCTTTAAGGAATTTGGGACGATTGAAAAATAAAAAACTAAAGAATAATTTTAAAAAAAAGGAATCAAGCTGTGAAACTTCAAGATTCAGATTCTCGTTAGCCACGATCAATATCGAGAATTTATGCGATGTAAACAAGATTCAATAAGGCGTGAAGATTGTGATAAGTGATACCGACGAGGATGCATGTTATATATATTTCACCATGAATCACAGAAGAAGAAGTTCGTAGTCAGAGAAGCCTGACTAAACAATCTGAAAATCCACTGAAACTTGGTGGAGATAAAGTCGAGGTTAGAACCATTTTCGTACCTTTTCCACAAAAACGCCGAACGAGCAGGTGGTCACTTCGCAGTGACCCACTCCCGGCCACTAAAGTTAGGTTAGATCCCAAAAAGATTATAACGCCTATATAAGTTTGCGAAGAAAAATAAAACCTGATTAAACGCTATAAGGAAAAAAAAAACCTAGAAAATTACAGATGAAAATCTTACGAGGTGAAGGACTTGTTCGAAGGGCGCTTGTTTGGAATGAAATCGCATCTCATACGAGATTCAAATCTCATTTTGTGTCGGAAAAACGAGCTCGCTGCGGTCATTTAAGGCACGAAGTGAGATTGCTGCGGCAAATAAACGCCAAAATCAGATCGGAACAGCTCGGAATCACGAAAAATGCTCCGCTTCGGTCCAAGATGGCGGATTTGATTCTGGAGTCGTCGTTCTAGGACAGTTAGAGTCCTGACAAGTTCATACAGGAATTAGATGGAAATGTGGTGAATTTGTGCTACATGTAATAATCCAAAATCAAAAGCCACTTGCTCTATTTTGAATTACATTGGTCATAGAACGGAAAATTCTAATATAACCCATAACTAGCAATACCAACTATCTATTCAGATTTACCAAAGCTTCCTGAAGAATGTATCCATGTTTGATCAGAGATAGAATTTTGTAAACCTCCATCAACATCCAGAAAAGCATAATGACATTTCTTGACATGAGACAAAATAAAGCGAACGTTTTGAGTAACATTTTCTACTAGTCTATTCATCCACTTACCCCAGTCCCTATTTTCAAATTCTTTAAAGCAACTGCATAAAACACCTTTAGTAATGCACTGACACTACCTAAACAGCGTGCAAATCATCACGAGAATACCAGGCAGTGCTGCCAACCACAAATGTCCAGCACACCTGGACATACAACGCAAAATGACAAAAGCCCAAAGTTGTCCATGTACATATTAGATAGGATATTTTTAGGAAAAATGGGAATAAGGCCCCTCTAGGAGCTAGTCTACCCTTCAGTCGGGATCCAGCAGCTCCACAGGCTCACTATGCAGGGTCAGCAACAACCCCCCGGGACACGCGTTCGCATCCCAGAAGCACCCCCTACAATCCTCCTTTCAACAATGGGGTTTGGAGAGGAGGGGGTACCGGGTGTTTCTTATGGGGAGGGGGGGTTGAAATGGCGGCTGCCGTGGAGTAAAAAAAAAGCGCCAAAAGTTGTAAACGTTCGTTTCCTTATTGCTCGCCCATCGCGAATAAATAAAAAAGGAGTAAGCTAAAGAGAGTATCGAGCATCGGCCGCACGTAAACGGTTTTATGGCGAGTGTCATCAGCCCTGCGATTCCAATGGAGAGGGAAAGCGGAGGGGTCAAGCGCCTTTTGATGAAAAGCGAGTTTGAAGCGATCAGGTGTTTTCGGGGATGGTTCATTTGTCACGAGACCGGCGATGGAGGGTGGGGATCCGGTGCCTCGTTTACGACTTTTTGGCGCTCTGCCTCTATAAATATATGTCAACGGTCACTCTACCTTGACCGCAACATGGGGCGGCTGAACGCTCTGATGGCCACGGAAATGGTTGCTTTTTTCCACTCTCCAACCCTCCTCTCATGTTGGATGGAAAGTGCGGGAGACGACACTTTAGACGCACCCTGCACCTCTGCACTTGTTCTTGTTGTCGAGCATATGGGCCCCCTTCCTTTACTACCCAAATTTGCCCCCCCCCCCCTCATCCTCCACAACCCAAACTTGCGCCCCCCATCCTCCACTACCCAGAATTTGATCCCCCTCATCCTACACTACCCTAACTTGCGCCCCCATCCTCCACTATCCAAATTTGGGCCCCCTCTCATCCTCCACTACTTAAATTCCCCCACCTATTCTCCACTACCCAAATTAGTCACCCCATCTCCACTACTCAAATAGTTGTGGTTAGGGGAAGTAGGTTAGGGTAGGGTAGCCTAGGCAAGTAAAGTTTAGGTTTGGTTTGATTAAGATAGGTTAGTCAAAGTTCGGCTATGCTTGTTTACTGTAGGATATGAAAGGTTAGTTCAGGTTATACTAGTAAAGGTTAGGCTGGTTTATAGGTTAGGGTAAGTTTAGTTATGCTAGTTAAGGCTAGGCTATATGTCAGGCAAGGTTATGCAAGATTATGTTAGGCTAGTTCATGTAACGTTAAGTTATATACTATAGTTTTGATTAGTCTAGTTAGTTTAGATTTGGGTTTTATTTTTTCTTTGAATGAGATTTTGATATTCAAATTTAAAAATCAATTTTTTTCTATTTCCTGCAATGTATTTTTTCGAGCAATTAAGTTGGATCATATTATGGCAATGTTAAAAAATAAATATAGTCACAAAAAACCTTTACCATATACGTTGTTATTCAGTGGCATTTAAAATATATATATATAGATGGAAAGTTTGAAGGAAAAAAAACCCATTTTTTACGTAAACTGCTATAGGTCTAAGCTATTTCCATATATTTTATGGGCAATGGCATATTAAATCTCAAATTTAATCCTCCTCGATTCTCATACTTCCACTTAAGGAATGCGACTGCATTGGTTTTTGTGGCTGACAATATGATGTTTATTTCCTCTTAATTTGGCCGTTTTATTTCCGAAAGAGACTTCCCTAAACAAGATGTTCAACCTGGGGGAACATAGGAAGTACTTAATTATGATACAAATAGCCTATTATTATTATGATTTTGTCCTTTCACTCAGTGGCCATGAACCACACTGGCTTCATGGAAGGCAAAACCTCGCCATATTAGCCAGCAAAAATGAAACGGGGATTTTGCAACGCGGTTCAAGGCACTGTTTAAGAAAATTCAAAAGACGAAAAATGTTGAAAAATGCACGCATGCTTCCATATAGTCGGCGATGAAACCCTTAATGACGTTTGTCACAAATGTGCACTAACCTCATTAATGAACGACCACATCGAAATTAAGTTTTTATCCATATACAGAATGTGCATGACGGTGGGGCTATATGGAGAATAACTATAGGTTTAAAAGGTCTTCCATCAATTTGTAAGACACGGAAGACATTTAAAAAACTAAACGAAAACTCTTAAAAATGATGGTCACGAGGGACCACCCCAAGATTCTGGACTCTACCCTTCCCCCTTCCTCCAAAATGTGATGACAAATACTGCCTTGCTGTATCCTGTATAAGCAGCATACAAATACCATTTATAGTATGGCTACCATACCTCATTATACTTTATACATGCACCATTTACCATTTAACGACATAAGTGCGTTTATATCGGATTTTTACGGCATGATTAATCAATCAACGACGTACAAAACCCTCAGCAAATATTTATTTGTTTGACCCTTTTTTGTGTGCAAAGTAGGAAAAAGTTTTAAAAAAAACTAAACATGCACTTATGAGAATTATCTTAGTTTTATAACTTGGAAGTGTGAACAACCTGCCACACAGCATGTTTGATCAGGTAAGCGATACGCTTGCCCATCTTACAACCACGTAAAACTCATTATCTTGCCGGCATTAAGGTTTATCTACAACTTTTGCATACAATTAAACACCCGGCTACTTTTTACAAGCATTTAAAACATTTCCCTTTGATATGCTCGCTACAAACGTTCCTAGCATCCTAATTTATCCTCGTACCACAATCGAACATTCGAATTCCGCGTCATTGGCATCACGTTCGAAAATGGAATTCCAAAATGGCGGCACCCATGGTTTAAAATTTTAAATCACTAAAAGCATCAATAAAGAACTCTTTTTATTGAATTTTCACGTTACAAGACATCATTTTTCCATAAATTAAGACTTCCTTTTTATTGAAATATGACGTTTCAAAAGATGGCGTCCGATGGCTTTTTTTTGTTAATACATAGATAATTGACTAAAACAGTTATTTTTCTTCAGAAATGATGTAATAAATCTGTATTTCAGAGATGTTAATTTGACGTTAGTCTGCATCATCGAAATATAGTTGTAATAAGAGTAGTATACACAACAAGTAAGTGAGGTTTGTATGCAAGACCAAATGAAATGACGTCATAGGGCCATTTTCTATTTTCTCCAACGTGAGCTGGTGAATACAATTTGGGTGTAAATCGCAGGACGCTAAACGTCCACCTTCACGGAATCGTAAGGATCCAGTTTGGCCGTCAAGTTCATTGCAGGTTTTAGGAAGAAAAACTGCCATCCAGGAAGAAAAAGAAGGGAAAATAAGGAAACGGAATGCAAAGCAAAGCAACTTAATTACACTGGCGTTTTTTGCCCATTCCCGGAACAACAATTGGGGGGAAAAAGTTGTATTTGAGCTGCCCAAAGGCCGAAAACTGGTCCCGGGGTTATAAAACCCCGGATGTGAGAGGTGAAAGGATAATTGTAGCCCTTGAGCCCCAGGAAGGCGCCATCTTGGATTTTATTATTTCCAATTAAAAACGTAACGCCTTTATAAAGAGGCATAATGTACGGAGATGAAAACCGTTCCTGTCTGACATCACAACCTCCCACAGTTTGGCACCAAAGTGCTACATCATTCTGACTGTTCTATAGAGAGAGGCCAGTGTATTAGTGACGTCATTCCTGCATTGGTGGTCGATGTATAGAGACATGACGTCATAGCCCTTGTTTAAGAGATATCCCGTGTCATCTCCAAGTTTCTTAATCAGAAATTTAAATTATATCAGAAATTTGGAATGTATGGACACATCAGATTTGGAAATTTATACAATACATATCAGAAATTGGAATAGATCGTGTAAACGAGAATCTCTGGGAATCTCGCGAGAGAACGCGATAATTCCGTTCTTCTGGAAAAGCCCACGTTCAAGATACAACTTTCAAGAAATAGGAGCGTAAATACCTAGAAGCATTTAGGAAAATACTTTTCAGAGGAATAAAAAAAAAATGGCGGAAAATGCGACGTCATCTTTGAATATGTTGAAAAAGTGATGAAATTACCAAGTTGAAGCGAAATATCGCTCCAGGGGCGAAAACACCTGGTGCGAATTAATTAAGTAATATGGAAGAGTGAGAAAAATTGAGGGTATAAAAGGGCCAACTAACGCAACTTATTGAATTTTGTAAAAGGTGAGAAAGAAAAAAAAATAACAGGCGTTTTTATTTAGCATTTTGACAAACTGCCTCGAAAACCTAATTAAATTAATGAGTGTGTCATCCTTGAAGGGGGCAATTCAATTTCTTATTTTAATAAAACACGAGTCGACTGAAAAATCAAGAAGAAAAAAAGCATGTAAACGAGGGAAAATGTAAAAATGGGTACATTTTGAGATAATTAGTGTCCAAGAAAACCAGAACATGGATGTTGTGATCTGTGGTCACCGCATATGTCTTAGTAGTTCTGAACACAAAGTGACATGTTTAAGGGCACGATAAGCATGCACTGCAAGTCACTGGGATAATCCCCACCCAATTCAAGATGGCGCCCTCTCCGCTCCATCTGCATGAAGGGGTCAGCCAACAGGTTCGTTCCATGACCGATTCAATCCTGAATTTGCTATCGTTTTGATCGGACTGTCCAGTTCAGTGCTTATAGCGAAAGGTTAATGCGTGGCGAGGCTTAATTTCGTGGGGGGTGAGGGAGGAATCGTACTGGTCAGCGCGTGCAAGAGGCAAAAACATTCCCGCCAGGGCGATAACCTGTCATCGGTGGCGACCCTGGCGGAGCTGCCTGTTGACACAAAACCTTTTTTTTATTTTTTACTTTCCTCACGCAGAAACATAAAAGCCAGACGAGTTAAACTGGTTTAAACGCAGCATCGCCTTTTTACGGCGCTTTGTTCTTCTGTCGCGTCCACTTTGCATGCCAAAAAACCGAACAAACAAACAATGGCCGTAGAGGGCGCCACCGCGGAAAGGGAAAACGGCTTCCTTTCTTCGGGCAACTGACCTTATTCGATTGCAGCGCCTCTTGACGGAGCATGCAACGTTAGGGTTTACTAAGAAAAGAGGGGATGCTTAAGGGCTTCTGTGCCGCTTGGTGCCAGGTGCTTTCCGTAAGGTTTTTCAGCCTCAGCAGATTGGTTCCAAAAATATTTTCAATGCTCAACAGCCTTGTTCCAAAATCTGTCCATTGCTCAGCAGTCATGGTCCAAAGTCTGCTCATTTCCCAACAGCCATGTTTCAAAATCTGTTCATTGCTCAGCAGCCATGTTCCAAAGTGTGCTCAATGCCCAGCAGCCATGTTCCAAAATCTGTTCATTGCTCGGCAGCTATGTTCTAAAGTCTGTTCATTGCTCGGCAGCCATGTTCCAAAATCTGTTCATTGCCCTGCAGCCATGTTCCAAAATCTGTTCATTGCTCAGCAGTCATGTTCCAAAATCTGTTCATTGCTCAGCAGTCATGTTTCAAAGTCTGTTCATTGCTCAGCAGCCAAGTTCCAAAATCTGTTTATTGCCCAACAGCCATGTTCCAAAAATCTGTTCATTGCTCACAGCCATGTTTCAAAGTCTGCTCAATGACTAGCAGCGATGTTCCAAAGTCTGTTCATTGCCCAGCAGCCATTTTCCAAAATCTGTTCGTTGCTCAGCAGCTATGTTTTAAAGTCTGTTCATTGCTCGGCAGCCATATTCCAAAATCTGTTCATAGCTAGCTCAGCAGCCATGTTCCAAAGTCTGCTCAATGCTCAGCAGCCATGTTCCAAAGGTTGTTCATTGCTCAGCAGCCTTGTTCCAAAATCTGTTCATTGCTCAGCAGTCATGTTCCAAAGTCTGCTTATTGCTCATCAGCCATGTTCCAAAGGTTGTCCATTGCTCAGCAGCCATGTTCCAAAATCTGTTCATTGCTCAGCAGCCATGTTCCAAAACCTTGAGAAGTTGCAATATGGCTAGAGACCCAATCAGCAGTTGAGTTCCAAAATGATGAACGTCATTAGAAAGAGACAAAGGTGTTACGCAGCAGCAGCGCCACTGGACGGATGGTGTGGAGTATGCAGCACCTGCGTACACTTTGTCCCGTCCTCCCACCAGGGGGATGAAATGTGCAAAAGGTCGCTCCATAACATTCACCCCCTTCGAGAACCCCACCGCGGGGTTGAAACCGAGAAAACAATCAATCCGAAGTCCAAACACCTGGGGTGGCGATCAAATGTAGGCCAGCCCTCTGAAAACCCATGCTACAGGAATGAGAACTACCAACGCCATTTTAAAATTCGCCACCTGCTGGCCTTCGAAAAACTCTCCTCAAAACTGTTCTGGCCTCTGGATTCCACTGTGGGGGTCAAGTCGAGTAGGGGTAATGGTGCGGGATTTTAAAGGGAGAAAAAAAAGCCAAATCGATCCCAAATGAATCTCTGAATCCTACCGAAGTTTCAAAGATTTCAATTTCAGAAGTCTTCGTGCATCTTAATGAATCTCGTTAAACCTTAATGAATGTCAAGATATCTAAATTTCCAAATGAATCTTGTCAACAAACTTTCTTGAATCATTACCTGAATCTTTACTGGCAATACAACGTCAGCTAACTTAACATTAATTTATACAAACTTATCAAATCTTAGTGAATCACTCGCTATCATCCTTGAATCCCAACAAACCTAATTTCCTCATAAAATCTTATCACCTAATCTTAATATACAGGAATCTTTGAGTCTTTCATAGGTCAAGAAACCTTCTTGAATCTTCTGTAAATTTGATAATCTTGAATAATTATCTGAATCATCTCAAGATATCTAAACTTCCAAATGAATCTTATCGGAATCTTGTCAACACACCTTCTTGAATCATTATCTAAATCTTTACTGGCAATATACAACGTCAACTAACTTAACATTAATTTATATAAACTTATCAAATCTTAGTGAATCATCCTTGAATCCCAACAAATCTAATTTCCTCATAAAATCTCAATTTACAGGAATCTTTATTGAGCCGTTCTTGGCTCCTTGGAATCCTCCTGTAGGAATTTCTACTAAGTAGGATAGGACCTACTGTATGTCGCGTCATACATACGTCATAACGTTGCTACCAAAAATGTAGGGTTGCTACTGTCCTCAATGTCCTGGTCACACCGAGTCAAGCTCCTCAGGTGTTCGAAAACGCAACACTTGGCAACCATGATTCACAAGAAGGCATCAGGGAGTGGGACAAGTTGCATAACGTGTAAGTAATCACAAATACATATTGCCGATAAGAAGATGAAGAAGAAAAAAACTGGTAAATTTTTCTTACCTCGGTCAGGGTGGGGGGAACTTCCCATTTTTTTTTATGTGACCTCCTTCAGCGATGTCGGTTGACCGATGACATCATTGGACGACCACACCCGACCTTCGGATGACGACGATGTACACGATCGCATTACTCGAATATTCGTCATCTTCAACTTCATGATCTGATATGAAAAAATCCAAATATTCAAAATCCTGTAAAAAAAACGTACAATGGACAATCCCTAATTTGATCAACAAATGGGATATTAATGGAACAGCCCGCATAACAGGACCACGTGTCATGGTCCCAATCAAAACATGTAGAATTAGACAATTGCAGGAGTTAAGGAAGCTGGATTTAACATAAATTATTGTCCACTAAGGCCCCAATACGTGGGCCGCCCCAGACGCCATGTTGTGCCGCAGTTGCCCAGAGCGCATCATAGATGGCGCTGCTCGTTGCGGCGCCGCAGCAAGCTGACCGGTGGTCAGCGGCCGTTCCGCGAAGTGCTATTCGCGTTCCTCGTAAGAACGAGGTAAGAAGAAGTTGAGTGGGAGGGGGTTGCGAGGCTAGCGAAGGGAGGGTGGGGGGTAAGTAGGCGCCCTGGCGTCGAGGGTAGCGGACGAACCAGTTGGTCCGGTTGGCCGCCAGGTGAGGCGAAGGGGGGAAGGGGGGAAAGAAGCAGGTAAGCGGCAGCTGTATTAATGAGTCAGCGCTCGCCCTCGCCTGCTCAGTGTCGTTGCAGCGCCGAGGCCGACAGGCTGTGCATGTGTGGTGCTACCATCAGAGAGGTCGCTTTTGGAATAGTCAAACGGAAGGATTTTGGAACGGCCTCAATATCTACTCTTCGTCAAATTCCCTGGAACGCTAGCTCAAGTTTTGCCACCATCCTGCCAAGTTTTGGAACTTATAAAAAACTCTTACCGAGTTTTGGAATGAAAACTGTGCTGCTCTTGCTGAGTTCTAGAACAGTGCTCGGATTGCATTTTGGAACGTTATTACTTCACCCTAGCTGAGTTTTCGAAAGAAAACAAGTGCTCGTCGAGGAGGGCTTACTTTAGGAAATAAGAGTGTGTTGGTGCCTACTTTTGGAACGTTCTCGGACGAAAACAGTGGATTTTTTTTGGAACGTTTCCCCCATCGAGAGCGAATATCGATCCTGCTCGCCGAGCCTTGTGCGCTCTTAGCGAGTTTTGGAACGCAAATCTATGTGCCTGTGCCGTGTTTCGGAACCTGAGCTTTAGACGCGTTCGGTGTTTTTTGGAACAACCGAGAGGAACTGGAATCCTCACGTTTTTCTGACCGCTGGCCGGTCCATCCCATCGAGGATTAAAACTCCGCTGTCCCCCGACCAAAAGAGTGCCACGAGAAGTTTGGTGACGTCACGCTCCATCAAACCTCCCTCCCCCCTTGTCACTGCCACGGATTTGAAACAAAAGTTGTTGAACACCGACTTCCAGAAGGTCTCACCTGGAGAAAGTACAACAAAGGCTCGTGTTCCTAAAGCCGTCGATGGGTCGAGCGATGCCCTCGCGAGCCCCCTGCCGGTTGTAGAGGCGGTTGCCTCCGCGCGGCGGCGCCGGACCCCCGCCCGCCCGCTCGTATGCACTGGAAGTCGAGCGCGCGGCGCACGGCGGCGTCCCCTGAGGGTGCTGCGGCCATGACAGCGGGCGGCGGCGAGGACGGTGCGGCGCTACTGGCTTTGGCCAAATGGGCGGACGAGAGCCACTACGTGCGCGACTTCCTGCAACGTTACCCGCTGCCGCAGGTGGCGCGCGTGGTCAAGGGCCAGTACCTGACGCTGGGCGCCCCCTCGCTGGCCGGCGCCCAACTTCAGCCGCTGCTCTTCCTCTGCTCAAAGGGCCGTCGTCGAAAAGTGGCGGCGCAGTGCGTCAAGTTCAAGGAGGGTAGCCGCAAGGTGGTGCCCGTCGGCCCTAAGCTGGCCATCCCGGACAATTACGACGGCTGGTTCGAGATCCTCTCCGAGGAGGGTCGCTCCGTGCGCCCTCTGGACAGCGTCGCCGAGCTCGCCCGCCGTTTCCCTGACTCCTGCCTGGTGCGCGAGCCGCTCAAGGCCTACGTGGCCCGCGGTGACGACGCCGAGACCATTACCGACCGTGTGCGCACCATCGCTGCCGGTGAGACCCTCGTCCTCGTCAGCGAGGTCCTCGGCACCAGCGCCGCAGCCGCAGCTGCTGCCGCCGCCGGAATTGGAGGCGGCGGAGGCAAGAGGCCGGCCGGACGTTTCCTGCGCTGCTTTGACGCTCGCGGCGACAACGTCTACCTTGCCTTCGAGCAAAAAGCCAAATTCAGCGTCGTCGCCAAGGAGGAGAACATCGGCGGCGTCCACAGCATCCGCACGCTGCTGGCCAAGCGCCTGCCGCTTATGGTGCGGCTAGTGAGCGGAAGGCCTCCTGCCGCCGGTCCTGGCAGCGGCGGCGGCAAGAACTTCGTGCCCGAGATGCGTCTCACGGCCACCTTCGAGGAGGAGTGCGTCATGGCGCTGCCGTTGGGGGGCCGCGAGCCCGCCGCCATGGTGGCCGTGCCGACGCAGGCGCCGCTGAAACTTCAAGGACCACGCAACGCCGACGTCCTGCGGAGGGCCAAGGAGCACGCTCGCTTGGGAGAGCGCTGCCGGCTTCTGGTCGACGACGCCAACGACCGCATCCAAGTCGTCGACGCCGCCCTCAGCCGCGAGCTTCGCAACGACGCGCTGGCGCTCTCTCGCAAGCTTCCCTGTTTCCGGCGCGCCTTCAGTGACCCTTACGGCTGCAAGATGCCCGTCGAGCCCTCCTCCCGCGGCGGCGGAAGCCTCGGTGGTGGCGTCGCTGTCGAGGAAGACGACAACCAGCTACCCGACAAGGACGACACGCGCTACGACGAGATCGACCAGATCTACGACTACGTGCGGGGCTTCGCTCCTCCGCCGCGACTGGCGCCCGAGCCACCTTCGGAGGACACCGCCGTCGCCGTGGCCAAGCCCGAACCGCCGCCCATCGAGACCATTCCCGTGCGTCGCTCTCTGAGCAACAACGCACCCGACGTGGTGCCGTCGCCACCGGCCGTCATCACGCACTGCATGATTCCGGCGGTGGTGCGCATCAAACGCGCCGCCGAGAACGTGTACGAGCGCATCCCGCGCAAGGAAGTCGCCGAGGAGGAGCGACGCAAGGGCCGCGTCTACGTCGCCAAGCACAAGCTGTACGTGAAGAGCACGGCGTCACCGCACCGTGCAGCCAAATCTCGCTTTTTCCGCGGTGGTGGCGACGGCAGCGGCGGCGGCGGCGGCGGTGGAAAGCCGCAGGAATCGAGCAAGACGGTGCGCAGCGTCAAGTCTTCGGCGACGTCGCCCATCTTCAACATTCGCTACAAGTCGCTGAGCAACCTGCAGGCGGCGTTGAGGGACCTGGACACGTTGGGCTCGTCGAATTCGGGTGGTCCTGCGTCGGGGGGTTCCGGGGGTTCGTACATCCTGGAGCCGGACGACGACAACTACCTGGCCAGCAAGAAGAAACCCCCCGGCCGCCTGCCCAGGCCAAAGTCCCTCAGCAACCTGGTGTGGGACCTGAACAACCCTCTGATGGACTGCAACCGCGCCAACATCCTCAACAGCGCCATCTGCCGTCGTGGCAGTCAGCGCTCTTCGGACAAGGACCCGACGGCGGCGACGACGGCTTTGGTCCTTCAGCCGCGGACTAGCAAGCGCATCGGCACCCTCTACCTGTAAGTCACAACGGATGGCTTCCTATACCTTTGGTCAGTGTGCGTGGACGTGTTGGTGCGCTGTGGACCTCGGGGGGGAGTTCCCCCCAGGGTGAAACGAATCCCTACCTGCAGTGATGGGAGTTCATCCTCCCAAGGTCCAGGTCAACCCCCAAGTTTGAATTTTGGAAACCCCCTTAAAGTAATTTTACACAGGAGTTCATCTCAGTGGGTTCGTGGGTTAACCCCCCACGGGCTATTTATTCGGCAAACCCCAGATCTAAACATAAACCCAGCTGCAGTGATGGGATTCGTAACCCCCCGGTGGCCATATTGCATTCGAGGTTAACCCCCCCGAACCACAGCGCTTACAGGGAGTTAACCCCCGGCCGCCATTTTACTCGGGGGTTAACACCTGCTCTGTTCCAGGTACAGTAAATGAACGATTATGAAAGTGTGCTCATTTTTATCGATATTATTTTCGCTGAATTTTTGTGTAAGTGTTGAAAATCGAATAAGTTTTTTTACCTGCTGTTGCCCCTAGTGAATAAAAGCGTGACATCACTGCCAAATTTCAGTTGTTCGTATCGCCATCTTGTTTCATTCGTACACGTTTCACAAATTGTGAAAATATTTCGTAAAAATTGAGAAATTCTCGACAATTATTACGGCACCTTGGCCCCTAAGCAATGATTTTGGGGTGAAAAAGTGAAGGTCTCTGGGTCGGCTAAATGCATTCTTTTAACCTTGCAAATACACGACGAGTTGTAAATATTAAAACTTCACCTTTAAAAAACTGCTGAATTATAGTATTTCAAAACTGCCAGACTGACCTTTTGACCCAAAAAATGGTTTTGATTATACAGAAAAATAATAAAGCTTATCCCGGCATTAGTTTGGATGGCAGTTTGGAAATGCACCCTATATGAACCGTTCCAAAAATGCCGAAACCGGAAGTGACGCCATTTTGAAGTTTTTCAAGCGTCAGTTCCGGTCTTGATGGGTGTCAGAGTCATCCTTAGATGTTTGATAATCGATATGAGGCAAGAAAAACGCTTTGCATCTCGCTTACGTATCCGTAAACGTTCTAAAACTGCAACAAACGGATGTTAGATGTGTCAAAGTACCTCTCGTTTATTTTTCGGCTTAGCACCACCATGTTAGGTGTCAAAACGACCGTTAAATGACCACGATTTCATTAAAACACACAGTAGCTTACGAAACTTTCATTGAACGATCAAAAATGCGAAAACCCGATAGTCATTTTATTTGGGTATACATTTTCTACATCTATTGACAATATCACGTATTGTTAACGTGTCAATCTGACCGACTGGAGCCACAACACAGACGCCTGTGCTTAAACACAGTATGCCCCCTTCCAAACAGTTCCGACAAACCGGATGTGATCTTTTTGGAAGTATTTTTCGCTCAATGTTCAACATCACCCGGTCATGTTGGGTGTCAAACTGACCGTATCGGACAGTAGATTTGGTTGGACTCACGAAAGCGTGACTATGGCCACCGAAATTTTAGGGAAGGCTCGGAAATCAGGGCGTGACAATGCCCTCCTTGCCAGTTTCCCGTTCGCATCGTTGAGCACGTCCAATTTTTTTGGCCATTCGAGTCTTATTCGTTAATAAATCTCCTTAATCAGTCTGGCATATAACCTCGTAAACTACTACGAGAGTCGTTTCAATGTTAGATCGCGCATATAGAGCTTTTCATGTTTTTGTGCCATATCAATTTTTTTTTCTTCTTCTCTTTTAAAAAGAAAAAAAAATCAGCCCCCGAATAATAATAACAAGCGAACTAGGTTACAGTTGTAGCCCCCTATTGTTGGGAGCTGGCAAAAATCTAGGTCTGACATAGAATACACTCGGCGTTGCACATGTTACGTGCGGGCTCTCCTCTCTTTTTCAAAAAACTAACTTTTTACGATGGCTTTTCAACAAACTGTTCGGGGGAAGCAACAAAAAATTGTTAAAAAGGTTTCAAAAAAGAAGAAAGTTGAAGGAGAAAGATTAGCTAGAGAAGCCAAGAAATCAACTACTTTAGTCAGCCATTTGCCATGGTTTAAACAAAACATGGTGCTACAAAATGGTGCGTTTTAAGGGTGGAAAAATATGTGATACGATGAACGATCACCTAGTTAACGTACCTTTTTTAACTCAATATCAGTTTCGACTTTACCTCAAAAACTACTGAACATGGAATCACTCTTAAAACTACTTGAGCTAGAACTGAACCCTTTAAGTGAGGCATTACTTAATTTTGTAATACTTCCTTACAAAGTTATCTCGAAAATTAATGGAGCTAAACATGATCCATTTACGATTATACGATGAACGATCATCGAGTTATAGACTTTCTTCCATGCACGTACATATATACACTGTGAGTCATAAAAAAGTAGAACCCAATAAAAAATCACAACTTAGTGAAAAATGCTTCGATTCAAATGAAATTTGGCACTTACATAGAAAAATAGTGTCTGAACAAAAATAAATTATAAAATGTGCTCAAAATGTTCTCCGGTGGCCTTTACACAAGCCCGGAGTCTAAAGCGCCATTCTTTGATTGACGAATCGATTATACGTTTCGAGTCCTCGATATTATTAATCTTCGATTTGGAACCTTTTTTCTGGAGAACCCCCCAAAGTTTGTAGTCCACTGGATTCGAGTCCAGACTGTTGGTGGTCAGTGGTTGGGTTCGATGAACTATGGCGTTTCCCGTTGTAGGGGAAATAACCAATTTCAGCTATATCTAGGAAACTACATGATATAGAAAAATAAAATAACCGAATCTTTTTACTGTTTTCTGCCTTTTTTCCAGCATATTTCGATTTCCCACGCAAGTTCGTGTATAGTGAGTGGCCCGCATAACCACTCAGCATAAACCCGTTCTCCCTGACTTTCTTACTTCAATTAACCTGACTCTCGTTCGTGAGTCAATACAAGTTTCATGTTGAGTTTGTTTTTTTTTTCCACCCATCTGTTTTACCTGAAAATTATCCGATATATACGGAGGATTTAAACGGCGATTAGCAACGGGTTTCCTACATAGTTAAGTCTAACCCCGTTTTAATCGTCCGTTAAGCTTATCTCGTGCACTTGGTGCAACGAACCCCGTTTACAAACGCCCAGATTTTTAAGTTCATTTTAGTTGTATGCCTACCTGAAACGATAATTGGTGGTTTTCAAACGCTCAAACTCTAATTATAAGTTTTTGTGTTTTTTCGGATACTTGACCCCTCCCTTTAAGCTTGGATCGCCACTTATCCGGCATCTTTAATTTATAACCCCCTCCAGAAATCTATGACCTACACAACACAAGAAACGATTTGCTTTCACGATTCCGCCATCTTTGAGAACCAAAATCTCTCGTTCTTCTACCTTAACATTGTTCACCATTCTTTTAACAAAACATCAAATTTTGTGTGACTTTAAAGAAAGTGTTACATCAAATTCTCAAGTGTCCCTAGTTCTAAAAACTTATGCAGTGCAATTTTCTGAAACGGCTTAAGTTATGGATTTCGGATTGAAATGAGCCATTGCGTGCACTTTATACGAGTTAAGACTAAAAAAAACTTCTGACTTTATGTTTTGATTAACAAAAAGTTTAGTGAAGTCATATCAAACAGCGTCCATAATTCAGATTTATGACCGCAATCAAGGTCCAGCGTTTATGGCGAGATATATAACAAATCAAAAAGCTGTTAGTGGACACAATAAAACGAATTAACGAAATCCTTCGGCTCGAAATTTGACCAAGAACACGTTTTAAAACACGTTCATCCTTGGGTTGACCAGTTCATCCAGTTTGGGACGTGACCAAGGCAGACAAATCTCATCATTTTGAATACCCCTTTAACTCCATATTATATTTTAGAAAAAAAAAAGTATTTAATAAGTTCGACAGATCAATCGCAAAGAAGTTAATCAGTATTTTAAGGCCAATCCCAACAACCTGTTTAACGGATGATTAAACCACCAAGTTGCATAAATCGCACGCTAAATTAACATCCTTAATTGCCATTAACGAAAAACTGTTTGGCGAAATACACACGGGGTAATAATATTTCAGGAGAGCGTTAATTAAAGTTTGAGCACTAATTAATGGAGACAATCATAAGAGGGATGTTACATTTACTGTTGTGGAGTTTACGACTATAAAGTATAGTGATCCTAAAGTCAATAATTCCGAGCAATATCCTCATAAAATTTTATAGTGTTCACACGTTATATAACATTTGTAATCGAAATGTCGAGACAAACTCCACCTGAACTAAACTGAACTCCTTTCAATTCAATTTAACTCAGTACCCTACAGTCAGCAAATAAATGCCATATGGGAGAGGGATTCGTTTACCCAATCATTTCAGGAGAATGCTCCTACGTCAGTAGCGACTTAGAAATCATTGTTAAATTGAGGTTTAACTAAATCTGGACTTTCGCCAGGAAGGCTATTCCATCGTGTAATCGCATGCAAAAAGAAGGACCAATAGTAAGCATGAAGCTCGGTCAAAGGATTTGAGTGATTATGTCTACTCCAAAAGTGGTGTGTTAACATATTTAAATTATGAGAAAAATGAAAACGTTTGAATAACCCCAAAGATAACTTTTCACGTCTGGACCTCAACATGTCCCAATTTAGAGAGTTGAGCATTTCTGTCACACGTGTGGAATGCTGGTAACTGCACTTAACAAAATGGTTGCCCTACGCTGGACCATCTCTATATCCTGAATATGAACCATCCTGTGAAGGTTCCAAATAGGAGCGCAATATTCCAACATAGGGCGAACCAGAGTTGCGTAAACAGTTTCCGCTACATGTTCCAAATCCAACCAAAACCATTTTCCATCGCATTTTTCTCAAACAACGTGCTAAAAAGACGAGTTTTATAGGATGATCCAGTCATTAGACAAATGCTGTAATAATATACGAACATTGGGATAATCTGGATTCTATACTGTAATTCTCTGGCCTGTTTCTAAATGGCGTATACGAACAGAGATTCGCGGTGTTATATAGCAGAACCGAGGGCGATTAGCCAAACCAGTGTAAATTTATTCTGTTGCTGCATAAAGGGATTATTAACCTCACGACTTTCCCCAAATAGGTGAGAATTTTCTAGCACTTTCAGATTATTCGGTCCAATTGCATGAATGCTTAAGGAGTTCGCGTAGCGTAATCGAAAGCTGTTTTATCGAAATCTGCTAGTTTTAAAAAGGCAGCCCATATCCGTACGGCTTTTTAATTTTCGGGCAAAAAAACGTAAAAAAACAAAAATTTTATAACCAAAAAAAAAAAAAAGACACATGGTCGCTCCATTATAACGTTGTTCGGAAGGGAATTCACAACAGCGTCACAATCGAATGAGGTTAATTTTTTTTTTTTTCTGGTTTGCCCTAGAAAAGCGCTATTTGTCATTATTCGCCCTCGGATGAAAACGAAAACATTATCGGTCTGAATTTACTCGACTCCCTAAATTCTCAAACGAGTTAAAATACATATTTAAAACAACGATTTCCGTGGATTTTGCCTTTGAAAAACCCCGCAAGTCGTAGCGCCATCTATGATGCATTCCGCGCAACAGGTGCTCCTTTCCGCATTTTGTACTGGAAAAAATTGATACAAATTCCTACTTTTGCCAAAGGCCCAAAGCCCAGGGCAAAAGTATAATTAGGTAATTATACCACTGGAATAAAACTAAGAAACGCCTTGCTTATTCCAAACAGTTTGTTTCGAAACATTTGTGTTCCAAAAGAAAATATCACTACTTGAACACTACTGAAACACTTAAAACTTACATTTCAAAGGGAATTTTTGAAACTCAACATGTTCAGTATGTTCTCTTGTTTCAAAGGAACAAGGCATGTTCTTTTCTGTATTGATCTGATGTGATCAATACGCATTGGAAACGTTGTCATGGTGTTGTGAAACAACAACAAGCTGTAGTGTTTCTCTCGTGTGTTCTTATGAATCGATTTTCACTTTGAACACACTCTGAGCCTACAAAGCGCCTTGAAAGTTCTGGAAAATTTCGGACATTTTGTTCCCTTCAGAATTCAACAAAAAGCAATGTCACACACGATTCATTAGCATAGGTAACACTGTTGTCCCGATTCAGGGCCGCCATCTTGTATTTGTTTTAATTACTGGTTTCTCGTTTGTATTTTTGCCGAAATAAAAAAAGAAAAAAAAAGCAGTTTATCGTTGACCATGGTCAACCGCCTAACCGGCAGTCCCAAACATGGCGTCCCAAGGGCAGCCAGGCATGCATCAACGCCCCCTCGCGAAGGAAACTGCCGAAAATGGACAGCCAGGGGGTCGCCAGAGGGGAAAATCCCACCCTTGTCAAAGATGGCTGCCAGCAAGTGGTGGAGGTCAGGGTGGGGTGCTCTAACCTTCGCAGCGCCATGTTGGGGCACCACGGGCCGAACAATATGCCTTGGCAACGGCCTTGATCAAATGACGTCATCTGTTTTCATGTTCGATCGTTATCCAATCATGGATATGTTCGATTTGGGAGGCTGATGAGGGCTGGACAGGATCCAAAAAACATGAAAGAAATTTTGCATATTCTTTACAGGGTGGCAACAAAAAATGGGGAACTTTTTTCATAAATTCGTGACTTTTTTGTTTTTTTAATCAAAGTAAATCTAATTTTGCACGCCGAATTCTGGCCACTCGGGATGAACTCGATCAAACAGTAACCGACTCGTCAAATGACCAATGGCGCGAGTGTATAGCAGCGGATGGAGGACACTTGAGTACAAATTGAAATAACTGTTTTGTTCGTACGTTTGTTGCCTATATTTGTGCAAAATTGGATTTACTTTGATTAAAAACAAAAAAGTTACGAATTTATGAAAAAGGCTCCACTTTTTTTTTACGGTCGCCCTGTACATCCGTGTTCCTTAAAAATCCTAAATGATTTAAGGGTCTTAAAATAATGAAAGATTTCGTTCTAATTGGAGTGAGATTAAAACGGCTTTATCAGCTGAATTTGTGGGATTATCAACGCATCTGTCATCCTCGTAAACGTGATCCATAAAACTGCTTCATTTCCCTTAATTAGGCTAAAACAAAAACAATAGGTTCTGTCCATTGTTTCGCGTTTTGTCAGGCCTATCTGGCGGCCATCTTGCTTTTGAAATTTTCTCCCCCAAAGTTTCGATTCTTAGTTAAAAATATAAATTAAATGATAGTTTTTTCATTGTTTTCAACCATCGTGAGATTTCCTCGTGTTTATCTTTTCGATTAGCTTTTATAATGAAATTGGTAAACAACAAAAAAAAAACCAAAAAACTTAAAAAACGAGAATCTCGTTTACACAATCTTCTTGTTTTTTTGCTCCATCTTTTTTGGGTGGGTTTCTGAATAGAAAGCTCAGATTAAGTTAATCGCCCATTAGGCTAATCGGAGTTTGACCCAGGACATTGATACGAACAAGTATAGAAACTGTGCGAAATATTTCATTAGCGTTAATTAGTTCCGTGGGAAATAATTTTTTTTTTTTGTAATCAAACCTCGTTATTATTATGAAGTAAAAATTTCCCACTTTCTTAATTTTATAGCAACTATAATTCCATGAATGAATTTCAGGGAATTTTACATCGTTATAACAAAGAAACTAAGTAATAAAACTAGCATAAAAAATAGCATTCTGGTAGTTCATTCTTGAACTGTCCACGATTTAACAGCTGTTTGATAATTGACTCTCACTGAGATAACTCTGCTAATAAGTAGACTAATTAACAAATTGAGTAAAAATAAAAAGCTGATGTGCTCCATTTTTAAATTTTGTCTCATTTTTGAGGTGACCAAGACTACTTGAAATTCCCAAACCTTGCAGAGGAAATTTGTCCCTCATTTTTGAACGTCATTTTAAGTTTTATTATATCCAAAATAAGACTCAAAAACACACAAATTTAGAGAAAAGGTCAAGCTGGTTGTAAACGGTGCTGTCAACGAGGCTGTCCCCGATAACGAGAAACTTTTGCGCTGTCCGAGTGACCGTGCTCTACTTTGGCCGGACATCCACATTGCAATGACTCACTCTCGGTTTCCACAAGTTCTCTCCTGATTGGTCGACATTTCAGACGAGGATTACTCGTTCGTTTTCCGGCATTCACCGGTCATCCGAGGTCTCAAACTGACCACCTTGGACCGTACTTTGCTGTGAAAACCGAAAAAAGTAAACTTTGCAAAGTTTCGGACCATATATTGAAAGGGCCACGTCGAGTTGACAGCACTGGACCCACATTGAGTTATAACTTAGGTCAATCTGAATTTCATCAATTAGGTCTGATGTATAATTGACGAGGATTATCTTAAGTGAAAAGTGTTTGAATCTTAATACTTAACTCATGAGAATCTGAACTGAATGAAAGTTAAGTGAATCTGAACTGCAACGTTTATAAAAGTTATGTGAATCTTAACTGAAAGTTCGATAAAAGTTAATGTAAATCTGAACTGAAACTTTTATAAAAGTTATATGAACTTTAACTGTAACTTTTATAAAAGTTATGTGAAACTGAAACTTTTATAAACGTTATGCGAATCTTAAATGAATCAACTGAAATCCTAGAGAATTGTAAAGCTTTTGTGAATCTTATCTGAAACTTTGATGAATGTTATTTGAATGAACTAAAATCCTGGTGTATGTTATGGAAATATTAACTTGGCTGTATAAAACTTATCTGATTCTCAAAATCTTAAATGAAACTAAAACGAGACAGGTGAATCTTAGGCGAAACTTATTTGAATCAACCGAAACGAGTGAATCTTAATTGATTGTTTAACTGTCGAAATGAGCACACTTTCATACATTCAAATGGTTAATTCCGATGCCTCCGTGATCGTCCATTTCCGAGCACAACCACGTGCCCCTGACGTGCCATTTTGGAGACCGAGAGGTCAAGGGAGGGGTCAAGCTCACTTTTTTTTTTAAATTAGCACCTAATTAACCGTTAACAACGTCAGCCTAGGCCAATGAAGGCCGCGTTGAAATCAATGTGATATTAATGTAGTCAATGATCGAATCGCCTTTTTTCAATTGCGTTTTTCAATTCCGCCTACTTTACGTTTTTCGTTTTTTATGTATTTTTATTATTATTATTATTAATTATTATAATTATTGTTTTGTTAATTTCGTATCCTGGGAGGTGGAACGAGATTTCCGTCTTCGATTCTTGATCTCGTGACTTTTTCGCTCGTGCTGAAATTCCAGAACGTTCCAGACATTCCAAAAAACCCCGCTTGGAACAGTTGGAACAGCGCGTGCCGTTCTAAAGTCACGTGTTTCTACTTTCGAAAAAACGAGAACGTTCCGATCACTGCCTTTTTCAACACTGTAAACAGCACTGCATTTATAAACATAACGTTTTTTTTCAAAAACTTAGATTGAATTTCTCGAACATGTTTGAAAACAAGGCGTTGTTCCAAACGGGCAATTTGAAAAAGTTTCTGATCGTCGATGTGACTTCGGTTCCACTTTCACCTCTCCACGTTCCTTATTCCTCCATGTTTTTTATATTCTTTTACACGTTGATTAACAGAATTCGAATTCATTCGTATTTGTGTTTTTTTTTTGTACATAAGCATGCCGTCCCCTGATACGGATCTTGGTGTTGTTGTAAAACGTTGTTCTTTGTAATTTGCGTAATCAACGAAGCTTCATTAAACAATGTCAAACATTAATGCTCGTTTGCATAGTTCTTAAACGATGAATTATCGTCACCATCTTTGTCACATTATATGCCAAACTGCTAGGCTTTAGTTTATTCTAATATGAATGCAGTTGTTTTATTAAATTTCTGTACAGCACTTAATATGTATGGTGGCAAGAAATCCAAGATGGCCGCCAGAGTAAAAAAAGATGAAAAACCAAGATGGCAGCTAGAGTTAAAGGGGTAAAACCAGATGGCTGCCAGAATTGAAGGGGAAATCCAAGATGGCAGCTAGAGTTCAAGGGGAAAACCAAGATGGCCGTCAGAGTCAAAAGGGGAAAGCTAAGATGGCCGCTAGAATAAGAGGGGAAAACCAAAATGGCCGCTAGAGTAATAGGGGGAAACCAAGATGGCCGCCAAAGTAAAAAGGGAAAATTTACGTTGGCTGCCTGAGTTGAAGGGGAAATCCAAGATGGCCACCAAAGTAAAAAAAAGGAAAATCCAAGATGGCCGCCAGAGTTCAAGGGGAATTCCAAGTTTATCCCAAGAGCAACAGCAAGAATGCAAGATGGCCGACAAAGCAGAAGGAAAAAGCAACATGGCCACCATATCACCAAAGAATAGGAAAAGCAAGATGGCCGCTCTGCCTTTCAATTTCCACCCCAGAAGAATTCAGGTGAGTCGAGCGAACCCTGTCAGTGTCCTTCACCGCTCAGAATGTGCCAGTCACCGTGGCGTCTGGGGATCCGGCTATCGGCCCCACCCTGGCCACCCCTCCGAAGTTGTGCGGTTAACTTCCCCCCTGCATTTGGGCAATGGGCATGATTCGCCACTTAACCACATAAAAGTCAACATAGTTGTGTCTTTGAATAATTTGAAAATGTCTTGATTCATTCAAAATGAGTGAAAGTAACTTTTGACGACAGCGTGCACCCAAGTTTCTTAATTCGTTAACTACTCGATACACTTAACAAAAACTTTGAAAAAAGCAAAATTTCGAACGAGATAAACGCGATTAAATCATGGCCTACTTAGTGTTGACGCATACTATGATAACCCAATTTATCTATCTAAGCAAGCATCGACGATAATTAGTCACACGTGACCTCTCCATGATGGACGCTGGCCACGCCTCTCCCTGGTCACTCTCGGACAGCCAGAGGGGACAAGCTGACAAAAATATGGAAAATTTCAAATTCAAACTTAACACGTGTTGTGTCACGAAATACGCGAGTGTTAATCAATCAACCACTAAGAGTGTTTAAAGATGGCGGCCAAAACGTTGTTCCATCTTTAACACATTTTCAGAACTTTGCGAAACATTCCAAAACGAATCTTCTGTTCGAGTGAAAAACATTTGAGATCCCATTGGCTCATTTTGGAACCCTTGTGTTGGAAAGGAGTCAAGCAACCCAATCTAATCCAGGTGGATGATGTTTCAACGAAGATAAAAAACAAAAATAAAACAAAACTTTTTAAAAAGTGAAAAAGCCAGTTTTGGAGTGACGTTGCACAAATCGGGTTCGGATCCACGTTGCCAAAAACTCGGTCCGGTAAACGCACGATAATTGCGAGAGCGAAACGAGAATTCCGAGAGCAGCACAAAAAAAGGGGTTACAAAATGGCGAAGGGCGGGGCCAGGGTTCTGATTGGTCGAAAGCGGGGTCAACTCGCTTTGGGTGTTGACCGAGGCTCGGGTCAACCGAGTGAACCACATCCTGCTAGGACGAGAAATCAGATTGAAACCAAAGTCGATTATCCGAATCTTTAAAACTATACTTTATTGAAACTTAGTGGCGAGGCTTGCAGAAATAAAGGTCCATCGACCCAAGAGTGTCCTTGTATGTGCTGTAACTTGTATTTGTGTTAATTGTGTAAAAGGGGTTAATAAATTTGAATAGAAGTGGTAAAAGTTGCATTAATGGAGGCCCTCTCCACCGACACAAAACAACTAACCGGTTACAATCAGCTTATGTAGAAAGAAACAGGTATGTCACTCTGGTTTTTGACTGTCAAAACTTTAATTTATCAGTGACCCAAACTAATAAGCGATAAATTCAAATTACTAATCCGGTCTCGACAGTTTTTAACCTTTTTTTCAGCTCAAATCACACTAAACTAGGTTTATGTCACGCCACATTATTAGTTTCGTTTCTAGGAAATACATATAGATTGGCATTTTGTTTCAGAACAGAGATTGTTTCATAAAAAACCCGTCCCCAAACTTCAGTTTCACACCAAGGATCCTTAGTGGTACACCGCTTGAAAAACCCTGAAATACAAGGTACAAATTTCTTGTATTCTTTTTAGACCGATGTTACAACCAAATTTCATTCTACTGACATAAACGAGAAATGTTATGATATACCGTATTTTACGGACGACCGTATTATAAGACGCACTTTTTTCTTCAAAAAATTGCCTCCAAAATTCAGGTGCGACTTACACTACTTGTTTTTTTTTTTAAATTGCTTAAAAATTAAGGTGCGTCTTATAGTCCGTAAAATACGGTAGTTAAATTTGTTTGACTACAAAAATGCCAAACTAATGTCACGTTGGTTTAGGGGCACTCAAACTAACTTTTCACTTGGGCAGTTGGGCTATCTGCATTTGGCGTATATATGGTGAGCATGCGCATTAGATTCAAGCAGCTCTGTCGAAGTCCACAAGTTGAGTGTCTTTTGTGAAATGGGCACAAATGCAGTCTGCCAAGATTTGGGGTCACGCGCATGCGCACTAATGCTTTTGAGCAGAAGCGCCGCCCCGTTTTTTTAAAGCTCCGCCCTTCACGCACAACACACTAAAGCCTACTACACACTGATGCGTTTGTTGCCGTTTTCGAACGTTGCGTGGCGCTCGAAAACAAACGCATCAGT